>JXOV01001202.1:0-10311 GCA_001014945.1 Clogmia albipunctata | reverse complement strand
CCCACACGTTGTTTAAATAACTATTATGGTACTAATATTTTCTAGTATTTTCCTCGTCCTAATTTATCAAAAGCTGTTCTATTCAAATTAATTCAATCTAAAAAAGTAACTACTGGGATGGTCGTTGATTGAAAGTGCCGGATATTAAGTCACTTTTATAAATCTCTATCCAACCACAGCTCCTCCTACAGTCTCCAACTCAACTCACTCAAAGATCTCCCGACTGAGATCCTAAAACAAATTTCATATTGCAAATTGCGCTATGATGCAGAACTCATAGATATAAATTTTTTTGTTTCTCCAAGTGTAATTATTCGATCTGGATCTAAATATAAATTAATAGCCTTAAGACCTCTTTCAAATTACAAAGTATGAAAATATCGGTTTTGTTATTATTAATTTCTTAATTATCTTACCTGTGAGTATTGTGGGATAACTTGCATCTGCGGTTGAATAAGGCCAGGTATTTGTCCAGCTAAAGCTGAGATTGGGAGTTGCACTGTATGGTAGACAATTTGTCCATTACCTAATGAGATCGGTATTTGAGCAGGTATAGTTTGCTGCATATTTGGAAATTGAAACATTTGAGGTATGACTTGTCCCAACTGCTTCACTTGTGTATTCTCCTCTGGAACAGTCCTTGCTACGAGAGATTGGATCTGAAGATTTGGTATTGAAACGGTTTGAGCTTGAGGTTGATTTTCCCCAGACACATGATCTGCTTTTTCTTTCTCTTCTTTAGAATTGCTGTTCGTTGCCAGATCCATCACATCTGTATTTTTCGGAGCAATTGTCAATGTATTACCACCCGCTGAAATCACAAATAATTTTAATTAAATACAAACAGGCCATTAACAGAAAATGTTAAATAGAATAAAAACTTAATATATTTTTGTACTTAAAGCTTTAAAAAATAAAACCAACCTTTTAATTAGACTACTACAAAAGACAACAAAAATTTATTTAAATCGGTTAATCCATTTTGGAGAAGTATTTCACTAGTGTGATGTGACTAATGATTTTTATTGGTATGTAATTTTTTAATTCCAAATCTTAAAAAAAGCCAAAAAAGCTATTTTCCGAAAACAATTTTTTTTTAAATTAAGTAGAAGTAAAAACTTTTCATATATTCATACTAAATTTTATCAATATCATTGAAGTTTCGAAAGAGTGCGTTTTCAAATGCTGTGACAAAATAATTTTTTAGGTGATTTTATTTGTACATTTACACAGAAATTTTACTAAATATTTTTTAAAATCCAAATATTTAAAAACATAATAATATGACAACAAATACATTAATGTAATTAAAACTAAATAAAACTAGTTGTATTTAAGAACTGGTTTATAAAAATTCTGTTATTTAATAAAATAAAAGTGAAACATTGCGAAATCCAAATCAATAAGCAAAAGTAAGCTTTTCAATGTGCTAATGCNAAATATTTAAAAACATAATAATATGACAACAAATACATTAATGTAATTAAAACTAAATAAAACTAGTTGTATTTAAGAACTGGTTTATAAAAATTCTGTTATTTAATAAAATAAAAGTGAAACATTGCGAAATCCAAATCAATAAGCAAAAGTAAGCTTTTCAATGTGCTAATGCGAATAATAGTATATTTCGATACAAGTGGTGAAATAGTGGTTATAACAGCACGAAATTACCATGCATGAGTGCTGTAAAAACCAATTTCATATGTGTATCAAACCCTATTTTATGCAATTCTGAAAGAAATACCAATTAATCGATAATTAAAAATAAAAACCATTCGCAGAGGTTATTTTTTCAAATTGTGGACACAATGTGTACAAATAAGACAGTGTGTTTATTAGAGTGAGATGAGAATACTCACAATGAAAAGGTTTTGACAACAATATGTATTTTCATTGAATTGGTGACAATTTGAATGCAAATTTTGAATTATTGCAGCACTCCGTGCAGAAAAGCAAACCGTTACAGAACCAATTTGCGTGAAGAAGTCTACTTTTCGATACGGAATTGCACAAAAGAATTATTTTAAATTACCTGTGGGGATTTGAATAGGTTGTCCCATGCCTGATAGAAAATTAGCAGGAATTGCATTGCTGGTTATTTGTCCATTAGCTGTAAGGAAGACCTGTTGGCCATTAATTTGAATTGGTTGACTACCACCAAAAAAGGCACCCGTATTCTGAATATTTGGTAAGTAAAGTGACCCTTGGCCTTCCACTGCCATGGTTGGCTTAACCTGAAACATTCCACTAGCATTTTGAATGATTTGCCCACCCTAAAAAAGTTATCGGTTGAAATCCAATTAAATTAAAATAAACTAAATATTAAAACCTGAATAAACTGTTGCGGAACTCCTTGAAAATTAAGGATTTGTTGAGGCATTGGTGTCGAAGAAAGAAAAGGCTTAGCAAACATCCCGGTTTCTGCTGCCGTTGTCGTCTGTACTTGTTGCACATCCGCCGTGGTAATTGTTGGCATTTGTTGAGGTAAAAACGCATTTTGCAGTGTAATGAACTGAAATGAATTTTCGTATGAATTTCGATACAGATGAAGAACAACCGAAACTAACTTGTGGTTGAATCTGACATTGTAGAGCTTCAATAGTGGATGTTGAATTGGTAGACGTGTTCATATTATTACTCTAAAATAAAACATATAATTCAAACTAAATCTTTAACAAATTAAGTAAACACATAAATTAATTAAACTAAAATGACACCAAACTTTAAATTTGTTCCCCTTTCAATTATTGTAAGGAACATTGGGAGTCTTAAGCTCAACCAACAGGCTTAGATTTTTCATGACTTTTTGTTTTCAGTGTATTACTAGTCAATTAATAACACCTAGACCAGTTTTAAATGGACCCAGTCAATCCTACCAGCCCAGGGATCGAACCCATGGCCTTCGAAGAGGCAGCCGGATGCGTTACCACATCGGCTATGAGGCCGGGATACCAAACCTTAAGTGAAAATAAAATCTTTTTAACTTCTCTGACTTCAAGGTGAATATCCCAATTGCTCACTGGTGAATCCGTAAAAATTCCAGAGAAAAGTGTTTTTCAGTAATTTAAGTTATATTTAGTCTAATATGGTAACTGTTAATAATATTGTTAAAATTATGGGAGTATTTGTGGAAGGAATGGTAAGGGTTAACTGCCTCAAAAAGAGGTTGCGACTTTAGACAACGGTGGGTCCGTCTTCTAATAGTCTCACGCTGGCCGTTATGAATGAAATCAATTGAGCACACATAAAATAAAATATGTAATACATAATAGAAAATGCGTAAATAAGGCAAATATATAATAAATGAAAATATGATCTTTACAATTTACACATTTTTTTGTGGCACTGGAAGGTGGAGATCTTAACACATTTGAGACCCGTAAAGGATTTCGACAGCCCTGGGGACTGCCGCTCCACTTGGGGGAAGATTCATAGGACGCGAGTTCCCTAGATTATCCACGGTAAAACCACCTCCAAAAATAAAGTAACAAGTGGGAATGATTACGAAATAAACGTTAAATTATAGGGCACAATTTAAACATAGGCAGAATTAAGACACACCACTCAGAATTAAATTGAAACACGTAATTTTGGGAATGGCTTTGCTTTCTCGCCTCCCTTTCAAAACCTAATAATTCTCTATAACGAGCCGTCTTTTTAGTAAATTTTCAAGAATTAGTCAAAGATTTCAACCATTTCCATATAACAGAAAGGAGTAAAACGTATAGCTTTCTAAACTAAGGAAGCGGTGAAATGACCGATAAAAAATAAATTATTAATAAAAGATAAATTCGTAAGTTTAAAAGATTTTGCAAGTTCATTTAAAGGGATGGTTCGCTGGGAAAAATAATCTATGTTAAACTAATATTAATAAATTAGAAGAGAGCGAAATAAACGCAACGTATCAGAGCAGGCCAAAATAGAGACAGGAATTGATCAGAAATGATCTATTTCGCCCCAATTTCAAAAACAAATCCACTTCACACTCTAGAAACTTACCGGTTCATCTTTAGGAAATTCCTGTTTGGAATTCACATCCTGCGTCATTTTAAATTGATTCAAAGAACTATTAAACGTTAACAAAACCTCAATTCTGTAGAACACTATTCACGCGACATTCTTCGTTGAGTTTTTATTAATTCTTATTTATTTCAAAAATCGCGATTTAAAAATGTAAACAAACTTTTTTGTTTATCTAAACAGATTTTTCGAATTTAAAATAGTTTTCCCGGGATTTTTTCATTTGAATGAGATATTACGATGACGGTTTAATAAAATTTATATTGGCATAAAATATCGTTTGACATCAACAATAAAACATACCTGAATTTTGACAGCTGCCCATACGTAATGGTACACAAAAAAGCAAAGTTAATTTAAAAAATCGTCCTAATCTTCAAATATAACTGAAGAACAGGATATTATGTTATGACAATAGCATTGTGCTTCCGTAAATAAAGAAAAATAGAAACATAGTTAATCAAAAATATAAATTGTAATACAAATATAGATATGGACGAAAATAATTTTGAATATCTATGATAATTGATACATTTTTATATCGAAAAGGACGCCTTCTGAAACACAGTTGGTAAGTATTATCAAACACGCGCAAATTTACTTTTGATTTATACATAATTATTTTTTGATTTTTATAATTGTACAAGTTCATTATTGATATTGTATTGTATTTGTAAAATTATCTCTATACTGCTTTTTTTAAATGAAATGAACGATTATCAGTAAGTCATTATAAACACGTATAAGGACACAGCTTTTTGGTAAATTTTTTATTTGATTTGCGTTAAAGCTCAATAACTAGTTCTACGTTTCTGTAATTTTTAACGCATGGACAAATTAAATATAAAAATTATTTTTTTTAATATCTGCTAGATTCTACGATGGCGAGTTCCGAGTTAAAAGACAGGACTTTACACCCGGGCAGGACATAACGTTTTTTGCACTCCACTCATAAGTACGGAAATTTTTTACAATTTCACATTAAATTTCATAATTTACAAGGAAAATTTAAAAATTGATATGTTTCACAAATCCGATGTTTTAATTGATTTCTATATTTTGAATAAATCTTTTGACATCCACCAAAAAGCTCTTCTAGAAGAAGAAAGACTCCATAATAATTTCGCCATTTCCCTTTAACTTATCGGTTAAACCGAGATGGAAGATTTTCAAATGACTAAAAAGTAAGAGTAAGGTGACCAGAACACGCACCTGAGAAATATAATTATATATTTTTTAATATTTTCTCTATGGTATATTTTATATCTGCCTCTGTGTCCTAGCGGTTAGCACCCTGGACACCCTCCTCGAGGTCGTGGGATCAAATCCCGGGCGGATATTTTTCTAGCGCGAAAAAGTTTTTATTTGTGTATATCAATAACATTGCGAAATAATATTCTTAGCGAATTATAAAATAAGTAATGGCGCAAACAAATAAATAAAATGGGCGGATTGACTGGATCCGCTTATAAACGGTCTAGGTGCTATTAACTGACTACTAATACACTGAAAAACAAACAGTCACGTAAAGTCTAACACCCGTTGGTTGAGGTTGAGGCTACCCCTAGTTCCGTCGTGAATGTCCTGGGAATAGTTTATTTTATTTTTATATTTTATAAACTGAAAAATATTAATATTAATAAGATTTATAAAATAAAAATTTTGTATTTAAATGTCGATAAAATTTTAGTGCTTGCTCCTTGAGGAGTTTTATATTATTTTTATATTTATTTTTATATTTATTTTTAAATTCATTTAATATGTTTTTAAAAATATTTAAAAATGAAAAAGAACAGTTTTTAATTTTATTTTTCATCCACTGGAGTGGACTAATATTTATAACATATTTATGTTTCATTCAATTTTAATTGCAATCAATGGCAGTACAAGTCTCTTAATTAAAACATTAAGATAATATGAACTGGCAATTTGTAAAATATGTGTTTATACATCTTTATTATTTTCCACTACATTCCAGTTAGGAACTTGGGGTAGTCTCAACCCCAACAAAGGGGTTTTAAACTTCTCGTGTTTATTTGTTTTTCAGTGAATTAGTAGTATATTAACAGCACTTAGTTTGGTTCTAAGCGGATCCAGTCAATCCGTCCATTTTATTTATATTTGAAGCGCCTTACAATTCAATAAGAATATTATTCACCAAGTTGTTGATATGAAAAAAAAATCGAAAACTTTTATCGCACTGAAAAATATCCGCCCAGGATTCGATCCCACGACGTGACATTACCTGTGTGGTGGGGACAATATAGAAATCATCAACCTATCGCAATAAAAGCAGTAAAGAATGTCAAATTGGCGCAGTGCCGTTTGAGTGAAATGATATTCAGGTGTAGCTGCAATCAAATGATCGTACTAACGGTCACAAATTAGTGCTTCGTTACCCTGCTGCAATCGTAGTAAATAAAGAACAAACGACAGACGAATTACAGATGAGGTTGTGGTCTGCTTAGAACACACTTAAGTGGATGTGAATTGATAAATTAAGCCTTGGTATAATAAGAAAAAGGTAGAACATTCCCGAAACACGGTCAGATGTAAGTAGCCTAGTCCGCGACAATTCAATTTGCAAACAAAGCGCGACGTTTGTGATAGATAAGTTTTCTTATTTTAAAACCGTATTTTAAATTCAAGAAAACGGTTATTTGTGCAGTATTTGGTTGCAATAATGACAGCCACAAAAAGTTAGATAGAAATAAAGACAATTGTGACAGTAATTCAGTGAAATACCATCGTTTTCCCCAAGACGAAGAATTAGCTAAAACGTCTCAATATAAAAACTGCATCTATTTGTCTAAAACATTTTAAACCAGAAGACTATAATAGTTTTGGAATGAACCAAATAGAAANATAGAAATAAAGACAATTGTGACAGTAATTCAGTGAAATACCATCGTTTTCCCCAAGACGAAGAATTAGCTAAAACGTCTCAATATAAAAACTGCATCTATTTGTCTAAAACATTTTAAACCAGAAGACTATAATAGTTTTGGAATGAACCAAATAGAAAAGTGTTTCCTAAAAGAATATTATTGAAGAAAGGCACAATACCCAGCAACAATTTGCCAATGTCGTCTTCGCATAAACAGAGTTCTTTAAGCTTAAAACGAGAAGCTAGTCTTAAAAACGAAATATTCTCAAAAGAAATTGCGAGAAAATAATTATTTCGGATTGTAATAACGATAGAATTTCGAATAGAGAATCGCCCGAGCCAGTTGAAAACCCGGCTGTTGAGAATTCATCTTTGGAGAATATAGAGACAAATCCAACAAAAAGGAGTTAAACTAACTCAAAATATAAAACTACATTAAATGATTAATAATATAAATCTTTTTTCAGTGAAATGTATCAAAATCCAAGTGATTCAGAAAAATAAGAGTGAGCTATCCGAAATAGACATTCTCAATCGGTCATAGATATTTCGGGCATTTGATGCATCTGTATCTGGAGTGATTTCAAACCAAATAGCACTCGCTTCNTAAATGAATAATAATATAAATCTTTTTTCAGTGTAATGTATCAACTTAAAAAATCCAAGTGATTCAGGAAAATACGAGTGAGCCAGCCGAAACGGACATTTCTTAATCAGTCATAGATATTTAGGGCATTTGATGCATCTGAATCTGGAGTGATTTTAGCTAAATTTTAAAATTGCCTCAGTGAGGCATCAGAAGAACCTGAGACTGAAAGTCCTAACGATGAATTATGTGATTTAGAAACTGACGGATTACAAAATTTATCGGGATATATAATACATAATTTGCAATGTAAATTCCCAGATGTAAAAGAAAAATATTGCAATAATGATAATGACAATACTTGGACACAATTATTGTCTGAAGGGGGACTCCAATTAGCCAGCCAAAGTTTTGTAGCAAATTTGGAATGCCCTGATGCTATTTTTAATTCATATAATGGCAAATCTCTTAAAACAGGACCAAAGTTTATAGCAAGCCAAATGGCACTCGCTTCAGAAGTGAATTTAGAAGACTGTGTTAAAATGTTATTCTTTAAATGTAAAATGTATTTTAAAATTAGAACACAAAATCCGAATTTGTTCAATAACAATTCTGAAACAATTTTAAAGAAAAATAAAAAAATTATATAATAAAAATGTGTACAATATTTATTTCAAAATTTCAAGTTGTCGCGGACTAGGCCGTCTTACATATGACCACCTTCGGAATGTTCTACCAGTAAAAGGTCAATTTACCATGAAATTAAGCGACAGTCTCCATTCAAGAAAAGGATTGGGACCTGGTTTGTCGCACCGAGCATAGGGGTTCATCACAACTGAGGATTCTCACAACCATTAAGTGGTGGGAAATGATTAATTAATTGGGCGACTTCGCCATTTTTCGTGAATCATTTTGGATTTGGAATTTTGATCGCCGAAATAGTTGTTTGTCACCGCGATTTCCGAGGACATTTTGAAAATCTTTTACTCGGATTAGGAGATCGAGAGTATGATTCCCGAGAGCATTTGGTTGATGAAAAGAAAATAGCACCATCTACCCGTCTCCTTGGTGAACAACCCTTTTAAGGGCTCTTAATTAACTAATTAAAAGGTTTTTAATTTATCTACAAAATAGATTTCATAATACTACACTCTTTACTTAGTCTCAAACTCTGAATATTCAGCCGATTTCATTCCATGGTCAGTCTTTTCTTATTCTACTTTTTACCTCTTCCTCTCGGAAAAAATCGAATTTTATGACTTAGTACCGCGAGTATTTTATGAGGGGTTTTTTGGTATTTTGCTTGTGATAGGCAAAATCAGCCTCGTTGCAGTGTTCTGGTGATCTTTACCTTGTAATGTCCAAATTATTGAATTGAGAAAATTACTATAAATAAAGATAATTTTCAAAAGAACAAATCAGAAGAAAATATTTAAAACTGCAATAATTGTATATTTTACAGCTTCTCAAAGTTAGTGGGCCTTTCACTATCAGGGCTGATGAACATAAAATTTTCCCATCCAGTCGCCTCCACCGCAAAATTTACACTGAACATATTTGAATTAGATTTATTGCAAAATATTTATTTGAAAGTACACATACATATGAAAGTAAACATTTCACAAAATAGGGGAAATATAAACAAAATGGCCTAGGGGATGTTTTTGGATTTTGGCTGTTTTTAGCTCGCATATGACTAGAATTTTATGTGGTCCAAAAGGCTTCCGCTAACCTGACATTCCATGCGACTAATAGCATGTTCACATTAGAACGGGGCGTTCCCGTATCAGAGCTGGTAAAATTGGAACGAATTTTAAATCGCCAAAAAACACTATTTCCGATCTGATTTAATTAAATTAAAAAATACCACTGTGTTTGGCAACATTTTTCCTGTCGTTTGTAGTTAAAAAAATTTAGTAAAGCCGTAATTAAATAAAAAGGAGTTAATAAACCACACCTTATTCTAACTTTATTGGGGGCAAAAAATCAAAATATTTTGTTCCTGCAGCCGAAAAAAGAAACGAACGCCCGGAAAAAAGTGAGAAAAGAAGAAGAAATGGAGAAGGAGGAAGCATTTTACGGCGTCTTCTGGAAATTTCCACATACAGGTAAAATGTTTATAAGTGGCCCTGACACTCAGAAGTTTTTCCACCGTAACGAGGTTATATTTATATTCAGTTTAATTGAGCACATTGGCAGTTTTTCGCTAATTTACATATTATCCTTATGCTTTTCTTATCCCTCAAGGATTCATTTTTGTCTTAAAATAAGATTTTCTGGAAATTAAACCGTATTTATATTTTTTTAATTTTTTTATTTTATCCATAGATAGCCAAAATGGCCAGAAATTATAAACACTCAACCCAGAGCCGAATTTAGAAATATGGCGCCCCTATGACTGAAATTTTATTTTAAGATTTATTATATCTTATTTTTTAAGAATTAAAATAAATAATTAATTGTAGAAAATTTATTACATATTAAGCCATACAACAATATAAAAAACTATTTTGATAGTTTTTCTTAAATTTCAAAATTTTAATTTTGATACATAATGCATAAATTATATTTCTTGAAATATAAAATGTTTATCTATAATAATAATAGATAATAATAATAGATGGACACAGGGTTTTATTTACGAAATAATAATTACATCGAATTTACAGGTTTGCCATTTTATCCATAAGGTTTTAAACTTTTCTCNTTTTGCAACATTTGAATATTAATTTTAATAAATAGATAATAGAAATGGTTACCGCATAATAAAGCGTTTTGTTGTGCTACCCATAATAGTTATTTAAACAACGTGTAGGAA
>JXOV01001195.1:0-22268 GCA_001014945.1 Clogmia albipunctata | reverse complement strand
TTATTAATTTGTTACCATTAAAATTATGGATAGAAGTCCTGAAAGGATGGTGTCCTATTTCGGTGGTAAAACCTGTTAATTTATAGACACTATATAGAATCATCTGTTTATGGTGATAATAACATCATAAAAAATAGTGATTCCTAGACATACTATTCAATTGTCAATTATGAAAAGATGGATACATTTAAAAAATGTTTTTATATAAAACCAATGGGTCAGACTCAAGTTGTAGTGTCGTCGCAAAAAAAATGTTGCAATAGATATAATAAAGACTTTTCAAAAAATGACATAAATAAGTAAATACTCGGATACACCAAAATTGAGTCAATGTCACTATATGTCGTCTCGATACAGACTATAGATCTATATATTGTACAAGATCTCCCATTATAACTGTAAAAATATTAGGACATTTTTTCGACCGTGTTGCTATATGGCAAAATGAATCTTCAATTGTTTTTATCATATATTATATATATTTCACACAACATTTCAGNATATGTCGTCTCGATACAGACTATAGATCTATATATTGTACAAGATCTCCCATTATAACTGTAAAAATATTAGGACATTTTTTCGACCGTGTTGCTATATGGCAAAATGAATCTTCAATTGTTTTTATCATATATTATATATATTTCACACAACATTTCAGTCTGGAACTAGGGGTAGTCTCAACCTCAACCAATAGGTGTTAGACTTTCCATGTCACTGATAATTATTACATTAATAAACATATTTGGCTCATTGTAAAAATGTAAAAGGAGTTTTTCTGTACAAAAGCGACTTACTCGTATTACGGCTTATATTTTAAAAATCATTTCTATTTTTCAAATTTTAGAAGCAGATTAAGTAGTTTTAAATGTATTTTAAAATAATTGTAAAAAATCTAATACGTATATTTTAATTCAATAAAACATCATATTATAATTATTTTACTTTTTATCATAATTTGAATTAAATTATTTCCTTTATGATATGAATATCATCCATGGAAAATAGCTTTAATTAAATTTATATTTATTATTATAATTTGAGGCACCAACAATGCCACGAAAAGCTAAAGAAATGATTTTAATCTCTCTAGTTAAATAGTCTGATTTCAAATAAGGGTACATGATAAGACTAAATACTAATCCCTACTTAGTTTGTTTAGAGGAGTCTGTCGAAAACGGACAGATTTATGTGTGCTGCTTTAAACAATCGATCTCTAATATAAAGAAACGAGAGCGGCAGGAGCAATGTGGAGGGAATAAATCTAGAAAAATAAACCCAAGTAAATTGAATGCTACTTACCTGTTAAGGACGTGCCGAGTTTAAAGTCTGAATCTGTGCTGTCCGTGAAGGAGGAAAGTTTAGGAAAACGGTGTAAGGAGGTGGTGTCGGATTTACTAAGACTGGAATGGAGAAACAGAACGAAGCTTCGCGCGGAAAAAGACGAACAACGAAAACGTCATGTTATGTGGGCGCACGTAACTCCATTTAAAAGATTAACTCTGACATGCAGCTCATTGCCGGCAAAAGATTATTTTATGACGCTCTAAGTACATGTCGTTTAACTGAGCGCATTATAGTTTAAAGTGTGGTGTCTTCTCCTTTCCCTTTTTTGCGCTACCCCTTTTGGACATTAATCAAGCGCGTGGACGAAAAATTTACATTCAAAATTACCCCGGCGACAAAAAACCTAATTCTACTAAATGAAGTGTAATTGAATGAAATTTATTATATTGGTCGAGAAACGGACTGGACACCGACTTATTCTCGTCTGCCTCACCTGGAAAAATTGTGATTTAATTAGACCAATGTAATTAAAATGGTAATTTTACGATAAACTTCTTTAGTACGTTCATCTTTTTATCGTTTTTCCTCAATCAATGGAGGAAACGTAATTATGTAATTATTTAAACTAATTATGCGGTCAAATTATTGATTTCAGTTTTAATCGTAAAAGTTATATTTATTTTAACTTTTGTTAATTATTTGATTACAACGATGATTCAATTCATAATACAAGAAGGAGATGTGAAAAGAGAAAAATACAGGTAAGCCTTTCACAATCAAAACGTATAACTTATAATTATGGAGCACTGCTTATGATAAATATATAAAAGTAAAATAATTCTTTTTGATGCCAAACAAGAACATGTCATATTTTAATATTTAAATTAGGTAAGATATGTAATTGATTGTGGTAATTAGTTAAATAGAAATTTATTAATTCACATATAAGTTTATACAATTTTGCTACATGTAATTAACATCAGTAAGTAAAATATTATGTTTTATTTGAATACCGGAAATATTTAATATACAATTCTTACCATTATGTGTGAATAAATATATACATTTGTATTTACATTGATATGTAAATAGGTACATTGTAAACTATCCAATCTATTCACAATTTACTATAATCTTACATATAGTATTGGGATTGGTCTTTATAGAATAAATGATTGAGTCAATATTATTTCGCTTCCAACTTTACTAGAGCACAGTTGACTTATTCAATTCAATATAATATTTAATTAATATATTTTTGTTTATGTAAATGATACTTAAGGGTACGTAGTCTCGTGATGCCGATTGTTTAAACGGTTTAAATTGACTACAATTCGAGGGCCAAACTGTCCAAAAGGGGAATGGGGCTATTCAGAGGACGATGACAATGGGACACGTCTACATGTCTGTAAATAAAGAAACTCTCTCCATTTGGTGATCGACACCAACGATGCAAAAACTGTTTATTCTTGGACCTTTGTTTTTCTTCAAGTGACTCTGTGGGTCTCCCAATCCCAATGGATAGATTCGTTCTCTCGGCCTTTCCCAAATGACTGATTAGTTTGGATATTCTCGTATAATTACGTCAAAATCTTTCGTGCACTTAAACTTATAACTCAAATGCAAAATAAATAAAATGAGGAATTTTAAATAAAAAAAAGTTTACTTCTAAGAAAATTTTAAATGAAGTAGATTTTAAACATACCATTATTTTATAGTTAAGATTGCCATTGAAATAATGTTGTTATATTAAACATTAGCATTTTGTAATATTTACTATAATTGATCTTTAAACCTATTAAAATAAAATGCATTTGTACAGTCCATATGTATTAAGAACGCACACGGTTTCCTTGCTATCTCCGGAAATAGATATCTTAGGATTTAATTCATAGTATTACTCTTAACAACTTACAACAGAATATAATAAAAAAAATTCTAAATACTTGAATCACTTTTGGGTAAAAACCATTGATGGTGATCACTTTCTAGAGTATTTCTTAATCTTATAACCAACCATGTCGGTTTATTGAGTTTCTTAGCAGAAAAACTAAATTATATCAGAATTTGTGGTTTACTGACTGTTTTATTATGCCGATTAAGTTAGCGAGAGTTAACCCTGACAAATAGTAAATGTTCGGTTTTTCCGAATTTTCGAAAAATTGTTTAAAGATTTGAAAATCAGTGCAAAAGCAGATTTCCTGTTGTTATTTATGATTAGCACTTTAATAAATAACAAATTAAGTTTATAGTTTGAATTCTAAATAACAAATAAATGACAAAAAATGTTATGAAAATTTCAGAATAAAAACTGTTTTTAGGGATTTTTTTACAAAAATTGCCCAAAACGCAGTGCGTAATTTGAAGGTAATGGCATTTTACAGTTCTCGTTTAATTATTAACATTTTAACTAGAGCAAGACAGTGATCCATTACCTACTGTGGCGTAAACAACTATTAAGAAATAGAAAAGTTCTCGAGAGTAATACTGCTTGTAAATTTGATGTTCCGGCGACATCTGGTTCGAGAGATATCAAGAAATCCCGGTGCGCTTTTAATCCCAACCTGGGCTGTGTGTGTACCTAACCTTGGTTAATTTATTTTATTATAATTTGTGACCTATGATGATGAGTTGTCTATTTTTAATCATTTAAAACATCACTTAAAGGAATTAGAAGTATTGAAATCTTTTATTTAAAAAAAGTAAAATACTTATTGATGAACCATGTAACTTTGTAAAGAATTCGATGTGATCAATTTCCAACAAAATTTATAATTAGTTTGTATCCGAACTAAAATTAATATTATGCGGTTGTGGAATAGTTCAAATGAATCAAAAATAGTTGGGAATTTGTTATCAGTTGGCAATTATCAATCAATATCGAAACGTAGTTTTATGTGTTGAACTTCAGTCTAAAACTTTCCCTATTGACAAATTATCTGCTCATCGATGATTTAAATATATCATTCAAAGTTAAATTTATCAATTAAATATAAGACCAAACATGCTGTAAACTTATTTTACTACATAATTATACAACATATTTATGTTTAATTGTAAATGATGTAAATATTACGAAATTCACACTAAGAAGGTAAACAATATTTCTTTTTTAACACTACATAAAAATTTTAATAACAAAAATATTTATATTAAATGTTTGACATTTTGCATATAATTTTTAGTGCGAAAGAAAGTAAAATAATTATCAAAATTCATTTTAGGCACAAATTAAAAACACCTTCTTAACGAATTGCATCATTATTAATTAAAGCTTGACTCAAAATGCTATTTAATTTAAAAATAATATTTAATAACCAATGCATTGTTCAACTGAATAAAACAATTGTTTTCTTAGTGTTATGGTGGTTTATGGTGTTTTTTTCGAGGTATAGAACTTTAAGATGGCGACCGATTTAACAGCTGTCTTTTGATTTATTCTCAGTTTGGTTTGGCAATTCATCATGAATAGACTTACGCCTGAACACCGATTGCAAATAGTGCAATTTTATTTTGAAAATAACGGTTCCTTGCGGAATATACGTACATATCGCTTACTACGTTGTTTAGAATTGAAGCTCACTTCTGGTTGAATGGTTACGTCAACAAATAAAACTGCCGCATTTGGAGTGAAGCAAATCCTCAAGTATATGACGAAACACCGTTAAAAACTGAACAACCGTGATGTCCAGGAGCTGTGGTTCCAACAAGACGGTTCGTGCCACAATCGATTTATTGAAAGACACGTTTGGTGACCGCCTAATTTCACGTTTTGGACCTGTGAAGTGGCCTTCAAGATCTTGTGATTTAACTCCGCTAGACTACTTTCTGTGGGGCTATGTAAAGTCATTGGTTTATGCGGATAAGCCACAAACGCTTAACCATTTGGAACACAACATTCGCCGTGTTATTGCCGATATACGGCCACAAATGTTGGAAAAAGTCATCGAAAATTTTACGTCCAGATTGGACTACATCCGAGACGGTCATATGTCTGAAATTATATTAAAAATGAGATGCCACAAGTTTATATTCCGTATAAATAAAATTCATGTCAATCGAATAATCCATCGTTGTTTTATTGCAATTTAAAGTTCTATACCTCTATAAAAACACCCATTATTTGCCCTTAAAAAAATTAAAATGAGTGGATTGACTGGATCCGTTTACAATCGGTCTAGGTGCTATTAATTGACTACGTATACATTGACAACAGATAGTCACGAAAAGTCTTAAGGTTGAGACTCCCCATGTTCCTTACAGGAATTTAAAGTAAATTTTTTTTTGCTCTTATAACGGTCGCATTTTATGTTCGGAAAAGGAATGTGTAGTTTAGGGATGAAAATGGTCCCTGAATTTTAACATTGAAACAAATTTGTTCGTAGTTATTTCAATAGTGCGATTAAGTGATTCGATTTGAAAAAGCAGAAATGTGTTTTTAATGATATTTGCACTTTAATTACTTATTTAATAATGCTGCGTTATTAATATAAGCCCAAAGTTGCCTCAATCTGTTTTAAATCAACCCACACTTTAATATAATGATAAATAAAAAGCATTAGTGCGCTACTAATTTCAATGCATTATTTATGTAACCAAAATAATTTTAGCAGTATTTTAAATATAACACAAGCAAATAAAAAAAAATAAACGGGAAATACCAGCTTAAAATTTAAAAGTGAATCATTACGTTTCTTAACAATTAAATATGCATTTTTCCCACTGAAACATTTATCAGTACAAAAAGTCAGTCCCCAATAACTCATATGTACGAGATTAAATTCAGCAGAACTCAGAATCCGCACGGTGAATCGCATAGGAAAGTGAAATTTCCACAGTGGAGGTTTGGAGCTGCTCGGAAAAACAGTTGTTTGGGGATCGTCGTTCGGTTCGGACGTGTCTAAATGTTCCGCCTTCTATTTCCTTAACTGAAATCGGGAGTGGTGAAAAATTAAAATAATTAACAAAAGTGAATAAAAAAAGTTTTAATTTTAAATAAATGAATAGAGCCTGATTTAATTGCAAAAATGCAAAAAATAACTGTGAATTGATCAAACTAATGACAAAAGTTAAAATCGACCAAGTGTTCTAGTGCTTCCGACTATTTTAAGCTAATCAATCAGTTCTATCAGTGTTTTCGGTCTTGGATTGGAATTACAGTGATATATCATTCTTAATATTTCAAAGAGGTGAAGTGTAAAGTTTTTAAAATTAAAAAAAAAACAATTCAAATAAAAGAAATCATTAAAATAATTTTTTTTTAAATTTTCAATATAAAATTATAGTTTTAATTGAAATTCATTTTAACATTTACTACTATATATTAGTAAATTCCCTACATTGTATTATGAAATTTGATAAAATTTAAACTCTAATTAGTGAAATTTGTAAATTGAAAAAAATATTATAATTATTGATAAGAATTTTGTTGAATTTTGTTTTTGATATTAATTTTTTGATAATTATGAATTATTTGATAAAAATATCAAATAAAATTAAAACCTTTTATTTTTTATACAAAGTTTGTATCATCAAATATACTTTAATTTAATATTTTTATCATTAAATCATGACTTTAAATTAGCCCAATTTGTACAATGATAATTGCAATTAGTTAAATTTTAACAATAATTAGCAAAATTTGTAAAGTGATAAATATGATAATCATTTTAATTTGTATTTAAAGTCATTATTAATGAAATATTTTTGATTGGTTCAAACTGAGTCTGTTCATTTGATAAAAATTTAATATTATATGAATTAAATTATAATTGTTATTTTGGGACAAAATATAGCGAAAATTACAAAAATGTAAACTATAGTCAAACATTAAATTATGAAAGAATTTCCACAAACAACTTGTTTAAGGAAGTAATGTTCTTTAAATCGACTAAGAACTCTTTTATTAGTTTATATATACATAAAGACTTATTTTTTTTTATATAAAAACACTAAATTTATTGATCAGTAATTAAAAATGTGATGATTATTAAATCTATTTTTTTTTAAATGTTGATTGTGTTATGTAAAGTTAAGATTATGACTTTGGTTAATTATTTTTGATTGGTTGAGAAATTGAGTCAGTTTTGTTTGATAAAAATATAAAATAATATTAATTAGTTATTTAAAATTATTTTTAAAATTGATTGAAATTGAAGATTTGATTATTATATTCGCCATAATTCATAATAAACAAAAGTGAAATCTTTCAATAAATTTTCAATAGAATTAATAATTTAAGTTTTATTTTATATTTTTCAAATTCATCTAACCCTTAATTTTTTTTTAAATACTGGCGAAGATTTTATATTAGATTAATATTTATCTTTTAAAAATTTCCCAAACATAAAATCCAGGCTGTATCTCGTGAAATTAAAATTATCCCTATAAGACAAAATTAATATCTGGTGCCTTAAGAAGGAGTCTTATCCAATTACTGCTCTTGTGGTGGATGTGACTTGAAATTGTCAATTAATTTATTCATATCCTAATTTCTAATTGTCCGAGGCACACATACACGTACAAGGCATTTAAATTCCTTTTGGTTTTAATGAGGATTAATAAAATCTAGATTTACAACTTTCCAGTGAAAACTTTGCCAATAAAACGGTGACTAGGCACACGACAACGTTCTTAAGAGGAGTCCTCTGAGTAGGGAGGGACATTCCTTTAGTGGACGAACGCCTTCACGTTCTGAGGAGTGCGTTTTAATGGGCAACAATTGGTCCCCGAAAACCGAAATTAATTAAATCCCCAATAAGAATCTGCGTATCGCAGAAACATTTCAATTTCTTGGGCGAAGAATGATAGAACTTTGACCATTATTGTCTGGTCACAGCTGAAATTTCGAAGAGAAGACGAGAAATCTTTATTTCATTTTTCTCCAACTCTAAAGCGTTTAACGATTGTATAGATTTGTTTGGTATTTGTCCGTTGAATATGGGTTTTATAATGTTCCATTTAAATTTGCATGTTTTAGATTTATATCGAAGACTTTGATGAAAAGTGTTCAGAATAAGTATTCTTTCCGTGGGATGAAAGAAGGTGGGATGGTAGTTAAAAGGAAAATTGTCCCCATTAAAAACAAATTAAAGACAATTAATAATGTTTGGGACATTNAAACAAATTAAAGACAATTAATAATGTTTGGGACATTTTTTTTATAGGAGTTACTCTTTCGCTGAGTTTTAAATATCTCACAATTTTCACGTGAAATTGGCGTTAAACGAGGAATCTTACTTAAAAATGTTTGAAATTTAATACTGCATTTTACTGAATTTTGAAATAGTTATTTATGTAAGGGGTATAGGCTTATTTACACGAGGCAGGTAACAAAAAATTAAACGAATAATAAAAAATAGTTTACACATGACTACACGTACCACTATTATTGCAATTTTTTTTTGTACACTTGCAATTTGATGATTGATACACATCAATCACAATTTGATGCTACTTTTCTTCGTAATGAGTATTGAAGTAAAAATTCAAAGCCATCTTGACTGTTAAAATTCTATGATTTTGATAGTCAGAATATCAAAATTAAATGTAGTGAGCCAAAATAATATTTGTTAAGTGAAAAAAATTGTGTCAAATGAATTGGAATAAATTTTCGGAAAAATTACCTAATTACTCGTATGCTCAAGATACGATAGGACTAATGAAAACTCATGAATGATTTGATAAAATTTATAATTGTACTGAAAATGTAAGTAATATAAAAAAAATTCAGTTGAAGAGGGTCTAAGTCAATAGTTTTTTTTGTTACCTATGCAAAAAATATGAAAAATTTTTAAAAAAATTGGTGTTAGTTAGTACAACAAATCAAGTTATTAATGTTGGATGCGATAAACAAGTCTTTAAATATTTGAAAATCTTTAAAAGGAGTGAAACACTTTTTTTTTTTAGAATTAGAGTGAAATGGAGATATATGTTTACTGGTTGCAAGTGTAACCCTGAATTTTACCATACTGAGAAGATGAAAAGTTGAGGAATTCACATAAAGATTTGCGAAAAGAATAATATTTCTAATATGTTTATAATAAATAAATAAAATTGAATTTTCGTAAAGGAAGTATAATACATGTAATAAATATTCAATTGTTTGAACAAATTTATTTCATTTCATGTCGGTACATTAATCTTCCTTTTATTAACATAAATATAAAAATTCATTGAATATAAATTGCTCCCAATTTAAATATTAATTTTGTTAAAATATCAATTACAAATTAATATTTCTGAATTGTTAAATAATTGACTTTGTTTTATTTCTTTTTAATATAAACAAAGCTTATTTTATTCATTGGAATATTGTATAGAAAAGAGCTTGTTGTTTAAAAATATGTTTGTCTTAAAGGTGCTTAAAGGTTATTTCTAAGGAATTTATTAGAAATACAAATAAGGATTATAGGTGTTAATGTTTTGTATTATTATGATAAAAGCAAGTTAATCCTATAAAATTACAAATTTTATTAGTATATTCTCTCATTTTTAATGAAGAACATTTGAATAAGTATACGATAATTTCTAACTACATTAACTAGCATAAACTTCTAATGGTCTATTAATATCCTTCAAATTTAAATTGGTAAATGGAAATAGCTAAGCCATAATAAAACTATAAATAGCAAATGTATATAAATTAGGGTAATAGCTTTAAATGTTTAAATTCGATTCGCATCAGTTAATAATGTCATTATTGTAATTACCATCAATTTACCGAATGTATATTGTAATGTAATGAAAGGATTATTGATGTGAGAAAATTATTATATTATGTGTGGTTCAAAGACTAGAAACATAACCATAGAGACTATTTAATGTTTAAGTGCGATAAATATTGATAGTGTTTTATAGAATAAACTATTTTAAAGTAATACCAGGAAATAGAAACAGATAAATATTTAGTCTTTAATAAAGG
The DNA here is from genome assembly GCA_001014945.1 of Clogmia albipunctata. NCBI lineage: Eukaryota > Metazoa > Arthropoda > Insecta > Diptera > Psychodidae > Clogmia > Clogmia albipunctata. The sequence continues at coordinate 12,058 of JXOV01001195.1, read as the reverse complement.
GAAGGAAGAGAAAATATATTTAAAATTATAAATAATTATCTCTTTTAATATAAACTGGACACTTCTTGTGAATTGGTTCAGTGTTTTTTAAACTTATCATAATGAATCATATCGCACAATTCCATTTTGTTAAGTGTTTTTGGCAAGTTTAATTTTTTTCTTCTCAATATTATTAAATTGGTAGTTTGTTATAAAAGAGTTTAAAATCTTTTGGGTCATAATTCTACTTTTCAATCTCAAGAAAAAAAACTCTATTGAAGTTTACGGCGTTATAATTGTCTTTTTTATCATCACACATCCAACTAAACAATTAAAATATATTGAATAAAGATTTAGACAATATGTAAAATATTCTAATGTGTTTAAGAAAAACTTAGGTTGATAAAAAAAATAAAGTATTGTAAGGTAAAATCTTGTTCTATTATTTAAAATAAATTAACATAGTAATTTTTTAAAGAAAATCTTTAAAAAAAAAGAATCATTTCCAAAACGAACATTTTTAGTAATTTTGAATAATCAAAAAATATATACTATAAGTTGATATAAGAAAGAGTATTCTTTCTATCTTTCTTACTTCCTTTTTGGCAATTAAGATAATATAAAACTGGACAATGTAAATTTGCAGTAAAATATATCTTCATCTTAAGTTATTATAAATTCTGAATATTTAATTTTAAAACAGTTTAAAAAATCTTTATGAGATCTTCATAAAAACTTGGTTGACTATAACATAAATCAGACTAGAACAAATTCGTTTTGAGTGTAATAGCTTTAAATTTCGGCTGTTACAATTATATATTTGATGTTAAAATTTAAAACTATGTAGATTAAATTTGTAAAATAAAATTAAAAGGTTAATTAAAATCGATTACTTCATAATAACATTAACACAACAAAATTCAAAGGGTAAATAGTAAGACCTAACTCTCTAGCAATTTCTAAACTTCAATATTTAAAAAAAAACTATGCATAAGATTAATAGGGTATAACACAACTGAAACTATGCTTTATATATGGTACGAATAAGTGAATAAATAGCAAAAGAACTGCATAAAATGAGCACTGTATGAATCTGATTTATTTATTTTTTGAGAAACAAAAAAAATGAAGAGGATGTTGTTAAAATAAGCTTTCAAACGCCTTCGGGTTTGTGCATTGCAAACAGTGCCTTAATTAAAAAGCACGGCGAATTTGCAATTGCAATATACGAGTGTAGATTAATTTGCGGTTGCAGTGGAGAGTTAGTCTGGATTTTGCGAACCAAACAACATTAATAATAAGCTCCTGTGGATTTTGTGGGGTGTATGAATATTTGCCAGTGCCAGATTAATTTATTATCGTGGAAATTTGGCGATTATCAGGTAATTTTATGCCTAATTAGAGCCAACAAATCGCGCTTATTGAAAATGCCAAAACTTAACAATGTTCAAACTTTTCGGGAAGATATCAAATGTCTGGAGAAAAGTTGAAATCTGATTACATTGTTCGACTTTCCAAAACTCCAATACAAATTTGCAATTATAATGATAAAGGCCCACCCTTAGGAGATAACTGCTTCTCAATCTTTATTAAGATGAATTGAAGATAATTTAATTTCATCATAATTTCTTCGATAAATATTTTTCTGCTAAGTATTATAACGATATAAGTATATTTGTATAAACTTAAATTAGCTTAAATATGTTTAAATCAAAACAAAGATAATCATAAAAACATTTTATAATTGCAATTTTTTGTTTACAACTTTTCTTCTTTTAATTTTAAATAAGATTCTAGGTTTAGCTTTGAGAATCTGTAATTTGGTTGTTCGGAAAGAACATTGGTTTTGATAAGAATTAATAGGGAAACAAGCAATTGAAGATATACTTCCCGATAAAGTGCGAATTTCCGATTCTCCGCGAAAATTTAAATGCAAAGTGCTTTCTCTTTTCCGTTTTTGGTTCTGAAGAAGGGAGAAGAATCGATTCATATTCATGGAGCTCAGACGCTGATGATGATGAAAAGCCTCTTTAAGACAGACCCCGCCGCAAAGATTATTTTATTATTTTAACTTTGCAAGCTGCGTATTTGAGCTTGGCATTAGGGGTTGAGTAGAATGGAGTAGCGTCCAAAACCAACAAAGCTGACGATAAAACAATGTCTATTTACTTGGACCAGTTTGACGGAATCCTCTTATGGAAAGGCACTCATTACAGTACTCTCCATTGTTTTCCCATTGGACGACAACGATGGCGACGATGGTGAAGACGATGATGGACTGAATTGAATGGCCAACTCTGACTCTCGTACTCCTCAAGCTGATTCAGCGATTATGTCTCGACAATTAAACACCACATTTTAATCGCCATTAAAATGTTTTATCATCATGTTCAACAGATTTTCCCTGTAATCACTCCACACCCTCTCTAACCACTTCCCCAAACACCCACATAATTGTGGACATCATCGCCACATTCCGCACATTCACAACAATTTTTTGTCACAGCACTGGAAAAAAAGGTAGAAAAACAGCGTAAAATAACAAATGACAAGCAATACGATTTTTCCCTCACATTTCACAATACAAATATCATTTTATTTGCATGTGATAATTGCGACTCCAAATAATGCTAATTGAAATTTAAACACCTATAAAATGAACACTTTTAGTGCGCTCTGTGTCAGTAAACGGCACTGTATCCAGTCTACCTTATTTTGTGAGCACAATTAGGTAAAAAAATATTATTTTAACTAAAGTAATAAACAAGTAATTTAAAGATTTGCAAATTAAACAATTAACTAATTTAATAGTAAAATAACGAAATAAACATAAAAAATATATTTTAAATATGTAGTTGTATTATTTTCAATACTACATTAGAATTTATTAGAATTATAATTTTGAAACTAGGATATCAAGAGAAATTATTACTTTTCAACACCCAGTATTTTATTAGAGAAAATAAAAATACATTCGCCGCTACTTGAATAAGGCCGTAGTTTTCTATTAATATTTTAATGAATATCTTAGATTGTATTATTCTGATATCAATTATATTTGGAATAATGAAAATGTATTCATTGACCATCGTCTGGTCCATAAAACAAGAGCCTATTTTTATTGCAATTAATGAAAAAAACGCGACGAACGGAAGTGTGCGGGATTTTCCCCACAAGATTGCCTTGTCAATAAAATAATGATTCATATTGTTTTAGTTTATTGAAACTATTAAGACCTGTTTTTGGTTATTTTTTCAATTGATATTAGCAATTATATGTCTTAGCTTAGATATATTTTGTGATTTAGCACTCATATTTTTTTCCAGAAACTATTTTTAACTTATTTTATTACCAAATATTAATTTTGTAGATATCAAGGTGTGCACAGGTAATACTTATGTAGTATAACCCTCTTGAATACAAACCGCTTAGAGCTAGATTGACCGGGCATAAATAGAAACGCGTTTGATCCGTCCGAGTAATTTATTATGACTACTTTTCTCTCTCAAACATACATATTATGTACACAGCATATCAATTGCTTTTGTATTCTCAACAATTTTTTCTTTATTTAAATAAAGAAGCTTAAAAATATTATATTGTACCGTGTAGTAAGTTGCTGGTCCAGAGACTGTGATCTCCCAGTACACCTTACATACACTCTTTACCTGACACTATTACCTGTCTACTAAATAAAAAAAAATAAACCAATAAATCTGCTTTAACATGATTTTCATTTAATTATATGCAAAATATTGATAAATTTTAAATGAATAAATAAAAAATTTTAATACATAGAAATAAAAATTAACGTTATAAATTATGTTTTTAGCACTTAAATTCATTAATTTATATAGATCAGTTATGAAGTGTGTTACAATAGCAGTCTAGTTTGTATCATTTAATATTTAAAGAATTAACATCCTCTTGAGGACTTTCAAAAACACTTGTGTTCAGTAGTTGAGTTTTGTTTAATTGTAATTTGTCTCTCTATGTGTGCGTAATACAACAGGTGGTGTATCGAGAGAGAGAAACTGAGCATCCAGTAGTTATCCCTGAGCCCCACAAGTAGAATTTCCCCCTGAACATGTCTCAACATTTTAATTCAATGCTAGAGCACTTAAAAATGGCGAGCCGGAAGGAGTCTGCCTCATTAAACGGAGGTGGAGCCGTCAACGCGTCCCCAAAGATGTCGCCACTTAATTGTACGAACGAGAAGGGCGGTGGTGGTAACGAAAAGGGCGGAGGAGGAGGATCAATTAGTGCTTTGATACAGAAATTCTCCTCGCCACTTCCAATAAATAAAAACAGTGAAAGACAGTGCAATAAAATTGTCAATAATGTGACGAATAATAATAATGGTAACGATCCAAAGGCAAAGGATGTGGTTGATTGTGCTCTAGATGAGCTAAGTAGTGCAAAAGGTTCGACTTTCCTGTGCAATTTATCGCCAATAACGACTAAAAAAGTGATTCCCAACAGTGCAGTGCGAAAGAATAGCAATCAGTCGGTGGATATCAATCTCAGTGAAGCGCCTCCGGTGCTCGTGTCCAATGGAGCCATTGTCAGTGTCAAGCGGCAGAGCATTTCCTCGCAACACGAATCGCGCGCCCGTGATTTATCGCCAGCCAACGACAAGCTATTGCCCGGATCAAACACTGGATTATACACTGGGCAAAGAAAGCTCTCCGCTGATTTCCGTAACTGCAACAACGAGGATGGAGTCAAGCCCGCTATCTTCAAGCCGATCCGTGTCAAGAACGTCACCACCAAAGCCGAATCCTACGACACGCTCCACTGCAAAGCCATTGACAAGGTAAGTGCCCTTTTACGTTTCCCCCTATTTTACATTGAGGCTTATCGGAAATTCATTAAGAATGATAGTTTTTATTCACATTAAGGAATGTTAAGATTATTATTGATAAACTTTATAATCTTTACTTATATTCTTTATTGAAAAGGTTTTTATAATTATGGTAAATATTTTGCTATAGCCAAGAACATCTCTTTTATACTAGTTCATTAAAAATACTTTATTTATTCATAATTAAGTATTTATTAATTATACTTTTAACAAATATCTCCAGATAAATGTGTAATTTTTACTAAAAGGGGATAAAATCTTACATAAAATATAAATCAAATATAAACCTACTAAGTGTTTATCTCCAAGGAAGTCTTCCCTTATACCATCATTTACTGATTTAATTCATACTAACTGTCCACATTACTAACATTGTACCATTCTTGAAATGTGGCTAGACCTATACCCTAGTTTGCGGTGCTGAATGGTAGGACCGCCATTCGGCACTTTTATCCCATCACATCAAAATGATTTTTAACTTTTTATAATTGTGATAAAATATAATCATAACTATATTGTTGATATCGATAACATATTTTAATATAATGATTCGTTTAAACGATCTTGAGAAGAATTAAGGTAGGTTAGGATAAATGTTTTTATTAGACCCGCCATTCAGCACCGCACATTAGGCTTTATAGGACTGTACACTTTATAGAAAGGGTTTGTTGTTAGTTTTATGAAGATTATTAATTGGTTATTGGTTGGTCGCGGAACCTGCTCGTGGATTATAGCCCTTATTCACATATAATAGTTATTAATACAACAAGGTCGATAAGATAAGTCATTATTAAACACAAAGGTTGTTTTAAGGCATTTGCTTTGCTGAAGCTTAAAACAACCCTTGTGTTTAATAATGCTTATCGATCGTGTTTTATATCAAATTTTATGCCTTTTTAAATAAATTAACACAACATCTTAAAAATTCTTTAAATTTTTATAGAAATATACGTTTCTCTGTTCCACACACATCTGTCTTTGTTGCTAAATGCGGGAAAAGGATACAACATTCCTAAATTAAAAATAAATTTTAATAAACCAGAGTAACGGTTTTGAAATTTGGTTAAACTTTAATTTCATTTTGATTTCTTCGACACAAATTCTAATATTTGGGTTTTAGTTTTGAATGATTTTTTTTCTATTTCAATAACAAAATGTTGATTTGAAACAAAATTTTTAAATTTAAAAATCCATAACTTATAATGTTCGCCACTTTTCGTCAATATTCGTCAATGTTCGTCAATATTCACCAATTTTCGTCAAAATTTGTAAATATTTAACAGTGAAACCTCTAGTATCAAAGTGACTTTTCATATAAATTGATGAATTTCGTTGTCGGAGGTCACACTTAAATAATAATAAAAAGCACCTGTGCTATAATAACGACTTTGACATAGCAAATTTGAATGCAATAATATCAATTTTAAGCTACAAAAATGCATAAAATATATGAATAAGTTAATTGTCCAGATGCACGAAAACGTGTCATTAGGTGTATGGTGGACAGGCTTTGGATATCCTATCCAATCCTATAAAAGTGTTATTAGACCCGCCATTCAGCACAATACTCGAAGGCAGTATAAGTCTGGACACTACTTAGGCGAGGTTTAATTTAGGTAATATGTACGGTTAGTTTGAATTGCCGACTAATGTGGGACTATACACTCATGACGACGTTGTGTTGCGAGGGGGTTTTCTCCCTGCGCTGATCGCCCTTCCATAAAATGGGATATTTTAAAGATACTAACTATTAATAACACGAGAAAATCGTAAATTAGATCTCTTATAACAGTACAAAAAAAACCCTAAGATTTCGAATACTTATTTGATAAAAGGTGACTATTACCTGGCAACAGGGTAGGATAGGGTAAAAGTGTTTATTGGATCCGACATTCACCGCACACCTCGTTTGTTTTCTTTTTATAATCTAGACAAAATGGTAAATTACAAATATTTGCAAAAAAAGCTTTAAATTCCATAGTTTTTTAGTTACGGTTTTATAATAATTAAAGTCTTTAAATTGAAAATAATTTGCATTTCTGTGGGAGGAAGTTTATTTAAAATCTTAAATAATATTCGGCTGATTAATTTCGATCAAATTTTCATTAATTCTCAAAGTGCTTGTGATGATGTGCTAAATTGAACTCGCCTATTTAAATAGATGATGTTTTGAGTGATGATTACATGATTGAGTTTGAACTGAAATTTATTTTATTTGTTGAATAGACTAAATCACTTTAAGGTCATTAAATTCATATGGAAAATAATGTCTAATGTTATATTATATTCAAGAAATATAAAAATCTATATACAAATCCAAAAATTTGTTAACATGAATGATCACAATCTGATATTCAAGTTAATCGTATTGTAGCACGTCTCGGAATTTTTACGGTTTTGTTGACAATTTAATTCACAAATCATAAGACGAACAACATGTGTGATACTCAAGTATAAAAGACAACGTTTATTTGAACATTCCTCTAATTTAGAATCGCCCAATCAAAGACTAGGAATATTTATTATTTTTCATTTAATTCTCAGAAACTGGTGCCAGATATTATTTCTGGAACTATTCTTATTTCATTTGATAATCAATGAAATTACCAACAAAAAATTGTGAATGAATTTGTGAGTGGAAATATGATTGAAATTTGATGACAATATTAAAAGGGAAAAATGAAATAAATTGAAATAAATTGCAAACTTTCTCAATCGATATTAATTTTAAAACAACAGTTTTATTGAAAAACTAAAATTATTATAATTAATACAGTTATAAATTTAAATATAACTTTTGGTTTTAACGAATAAAAGTGTATACTGTATTTAAATATGTATATTAGTTTTATTCCAAAGTTGTTAAAAATATAATAGTAGTTTACGTAATAATAGGCAATTTAGTGTTTTGTTAAAACGAGTGAAAAGTTTGTGGATAATTTATTGAGATTCTAAAGTTAAAAAGCAATTTTAATTCTGAAATTTGCAAAACATTTTCTTAGGAAATTTTTTTATAGTTTATGACTTTGGAATACCTTTTAACAGACTTTGTCTCGTTAGGACTGCTATGTTCTACTTTACTGCACCCTGAATGCGATTTTTACCTAATTGAATTGCACAAGCATATTAAAGTCTTTAAAATTATATTTATTTGTTATGTGTTTATAATACAAAGTTGTATGTATTAGAGAATATTGGAAAACGACGTAAGAATGAAACAATGTAAATTCTTTAAATGATTGTTTCAATACAATACACCATCTATTGCGTTCAATATTTGCGAGTTTGTTGAGAAATCCTGTAAGGAGTGATTTACTTTCAATCCCGTAATATAATACACGAATATATACAGCGTGTTTTATTCAGCTTGTGCATAACGAGAGAAACTTTCTGAAAAAAGAATGATGGGATAAAGAATAATTTTTTTTAATTTAAAATCCGTACAGAAAAATGTACAGTCAAACCCGTAAAAGAACTATGTAGTATCCATGCACTCGTCAGAAGTATATTTAAGTATGAATGGGGATTGGGAATGTTTTTCGGATTGTTCCACAGGTTCGGGGAAAATCGAGTTTGCGGTGCGTCGGAGTCGTCATTAAATAAGAAAATTTCGAACCACGCTCCATGAGATGAGAAGAGATCAACGGCTGTCTGTGCAAACAATGAGCTGGACTTGGAAAGTTTATCCGCTTTCGGATCGGAAAACCGCAAACAAGAAAAGTTATGAATAGATATACAATGAAGAGGCGAACTTTAATTTAATTAAAGCCCAATTTTAGGCCTAGATGTTAATCAGTTTTTAATAATCAAAAATATCACACCTTTAATTTATATCAAACAATGAAAATATTCATTATTTACTTTTTTTAATTTAAATGGATATAGCTAATTATCATCTTGCTCTACATTATTAAGATTGAAACATTTGCTGTTAATTTGGTTAAAGCTCAATATTAAGTTTGGAAAGATGTTAATCACTTTTTGATAATTAAATTTAATTAAAGAAATGATCAAGTTTTTGCGTTTTGAGATTTTAAAGGAAATTGCTTTAATTTGGTTAGGGTTGTGTTAACTGTTATGCGAACCTGGATGCTTCTCTCTAGCTTATGCTGTAAAAGGTTCTACCAATCATTACTTATACAATTGCAATTTGGAGTACCTGCTATAACAAAATAATGGCCATAGCTGAGAGATTCCATACCAAATGCATCCGGCCCACAATTGGGGCATATGGATTTCCGCGATCCTGAGAGTTATGCAATTGAAAATGGCGGAGCTCGCAAATTGGGCCTCATAGCATAAAGTATTGATCACGAAATGAAAACCACGCCAATCTATCGGCATCCAGACTGCTAAATAACCAGTAATCAGAGTCCCGTCTCATCACTACAAATCATATTAAAATCAAAGAATATCTCCAAGCTAAATTAAACATAAAATTTATAAAACTCTTATAAGACCTGTCCTAACATATGGCAGCGAAACATGGATCATAAGGAAAATGGAAAATGGATTTGACAACAATATGTATTTTCATTAAATTTGTGACAATTTACGTGCAATTTTCAGCACTCCGTGCAGAAAAGTAAACCGTTACAGAACCAATTTGCGTGACGAAAAGTCTACTTTTCGATACGGAATTGTAAAAAACGAGTATTCGGTATTCGAAAATGGTGAATGGAGGATCCTCCCAACGAGGAGGCCTATGATCTATATCAGGATGACGACGTGCTGAGGTTTATGGAGTTGAATAAATTGCGATGGGCAGGACATGCAACCAGGATGGATGAAAACCAATTCCCAAAAAAGCAATGGAAGCACGGCTGACAGGAATGAGACCAGTAGGCAGATCCAGGAAACAATATGAGACAACTATTAATGAAGCAGCTGATCGACTTTTAGGAGTACACAATTAGAAAGATGTGGCCATCAATAGACAACAATAGAGGGAGAGGATCATGCAGGCAAAGAGCCGCACCGGCCCATAAGCCTATACAGATAAAGTAATTATCTTCTTGCCTGATTTTATTATAAATCAAACTACAATTATAAACCTGTTAATTTCTACACGTTTTAATTATGCTAAAAATTATGAACATAAATTTTGTAATTTGCTAATTATTTTGAAATTATTTAAAGATAAAAGAACCAGCTTTGGCCAGAGATAAGAATATACCATTGGAAATGCGTTTGCCGCTCAACAAATGCAAATAAATCCCAAAAGGGAGAGATGTATGTGCTTTTCACCGTTGCGTTGTGGCATTTAATGGAATGCAAATATGTGAAGTGGTGCATAGAGAAGTTTCCTCAACAGAGGGAAAGCACAAAATTGCTATAGCTCATGAATACCCTGCGACAATTAAACGAGTGGTGATGATGTGATTGAAAAGAGGTGGAGAAGAGAAACCTGTTAATAGATGGGACAGAGGGTGAATCCCAAGAAAAGAGCATTGAATGCCCCAGAGGATTGAATGGCAGCGATGAATAAAATTGACTCGATTATTTCCACGCTTAATTTAAATAGATTTCAAAGTTTGTCTTTGGGAAAGAGCAGAGCACAGAAGTCAAGTCATCCCAAAAAAGTTAGATGAATATTGGAATGGTATCGATCTAAACTAGATACATGAAATGAGAAGACGAACAAATCAAATCAAATACCAATTTTTGATTTTGGCTCAACTATTGACTCCATAGAAATGGCAAAACGAACCAAACTCTTGGAATGAGATAATGTTTATTTAGGCTAAGTACTATATAATTTAACTGATTTATTTGACAAAATTAATTTATGAACGGTGCTCACTTAAGTCGTCGAGTTCTTCTCTAGTATTTGTAGGAATACATTCCTGGGAATTAATTATTTATTAACTCAAACTGGCTATAAAAAGGGCGAAGTCTCGAATGTAAAACGGATTATAAAAGGGTATAAAATTGATTAATCTGTTTGCCGAAGGCGTAAACGTTTTATAATACCATTTATTTATTTTGTACGAGTATTAAAGTTTTCTCTCCATAATAAACCATTTGTATTGAACATATTTAATTGTTATTTATGTTATTAGACTAAAATCTTGTAATTTAATGTGAGATTTGTTTCATTGTTATTATAAACAATTACAAAACTAAAAGGAAGAAACTTGTATATTGTTCTTTTAATTTTTAACTTTCATGACAAGATATTTATTAGTTATTAATAATAAAAAAATCCCTTTAAGGAACATGTTTGATCTCAACCAATGGGCTTTCGACATTTCAATGGTTATTTGTTTTCAGTGTATTATTAGTCAATTAATAGCACCTAGACTAGTTGTTAACAGATCCAGTCAATCCCCCCATTTTTTGTGTCATTACTTATAACTCGCTAGGAATATTATTTCGCAATGTTATTGATATACACAAATGGAGACTTCTACACCATTGTAGCGCTAACATATCTCATCATATCAAAATGAAGCCTACAATAATAAGCACTTCTGAAACACCTTAATAAAAAATAATATTTAATTATTGATTAAAAAGTATTTACAATCATTCTTCAAAAAAATTTATTTCCAATTCTGTTGAATATATTTACATTTTAGTAGCCTATGCTTCCTCTATGAATTGTTTTATAAACGTACAGTATTGAAAAAGTATAATTCAATGTGTTAAATTAAATTGCAAATTGTATTATTATAATTTAAAATTAAACCTTGAACAATTTATTATAAATAAAGCCAATTTAACAAAGGATATGAACAAAAGATTTTCTTATAGAAGCATGTAGTACAAAAACTTAAAGCATCCCAATGCAGGAAAGTTTTTCTGACCTTGTCGAAAAGTTAAAGAGTTAACTCTTAAAAGTTCAAAATCACGTGAAGATTATCACATTTCTGATTTTTTTTTTATCCTTTTTTCAAATAAAGAGAGTTGGTACATGATACGAATAATAAATGGAACTTTTTACAAATGAAGATCATAAACATTTGAGCAATTTTGACATGTATAAAAAAGACATTTTTTTGTTATTTGTTACGTGTTGAAACTTTTCCGAGGAAACACATGTTTTTTTGTAATGTTTAAATTTTGGAATTGAAGATATTAACTAAAACTAGTAGCATTGACGGATAATAATATCAAATATAGATCTGAAATCACAATAATTTTTATATTATGTATCTAATTTAAATAAATATGGCTTGAAAAAAAATAGTTATTTTCGTTTCAAGACGTTTT
>JXOV01001194.1:3963-22651 GCA_001014945.1 Clogmia albipunctata | reverse complement strand
GTGGACCGGTTTTTTGTGTCGGAGTTGACATTTGAGCCTCAAATTGCTTCTGGCAAGCTGACACCCGTCACCTCACGGTTAAGTCAGAACATAAAGGTGAGAGAGCTGCTATATAAGCAAATAATCACACCTGTTCTCTCCTATAGAGCCAAAGTGTGGATTCCGGGGAAGAGGGAGGGACTGAGCATTATAGCAGCTTATGAGCGAATAGTTATAAGGTATATCACTGGTAGGTATAGAAAAGCCCACAACTCCCACTACAAGTAATTCGGAGTTGTACGGATTTACGAAAATTGAAATTGAAACTTTTTTACGAGGGCCGTCAACCACCCGAATTCCCTTATTAGTGGGATGGGTACATTTATTCCAGGTCACCAGAACATAGAGGGAGCTGGCCGTCAACTGGAGCCGTTAGAATTAATTAAATTGGAACTTTGTAAATAAATGTTTAAAACATGGAGTTTTATCTTAGTTAAGGTTAGTTTTGAGTGTTAAGTTTTTCTTAGTTTTATTTGCCTTGAGCAACCGATTGTACGATAGTTTCTGGGACTCACACCCGTCACTGTTATAGGGCTAGTTGCATAGTTGGCAACTTATGTTAGATTTAAATGACGAAATCAATGTTAATATTAGGTTTGTTTTAGACTAAGATAAAGCAAGGGATAAGCTAACGCACCGTATAGAATTTAAGAAGAAATTGTAATTGATAAGACCAAAAACTGTCATTATTGAATAAAAGTTTTTGAATCATTTCAGTCTTTGAATCTTGAAAGCAGTTGTTTTAAAAATAAACTTTCATTTTCTGAATAAAATTGTATAAGTTTTTTTTCTGTTATAGTTTTTATTTTAAAAATTGATTAATGTTATGCAATTCATTAAACGATTATATAATTACTTAATATAAAAACTTTCATACATTTTCTTATCAAAAATTGTGTAAGGTCAAGAGTAATATTTATAAATAAACACTCTCCATTCAGTAACTTATAAAAAATGAATAAACGGAATGCCAAGAACAGCTGTGAAGTTGATAAGGGAATAGAAGTTAAATATAGAATGAAGGCCCGAAGGGAATCCCACACCATGGTTTAAACTGGTCTTGTTATCTTGACATACAATGTAGGTGAGAGCAAATACAGGACGTAATCTAAATCTGTAAGTGAAATATAGTCATTCCTTAATAAGGGAATAAATATGTTTTGTCACGCACCATTTGATTCTACATTAATTTTACATAATTGTATGCTCTTGTTGACGATGTCAGGACCTTTCTCCCGAAACATCAGGCAAATTTTCTTTGCTTAAGCATTCCTGTCTCTTGCAAATTTCATTTAATTATTGAATGAAGTGGGGGACATTTTTTAGGGAACGGCAATTTGTTAATCCGACGTTAAGTTACTGAATAATTAATTTCTGGGAGATAAATTCTGTGTAAACTCCAATAAATATGTAAATGTATATTTGCTCTGTCTCCAACAGAAATATTAATCATCTTCATAATTGTAATCCAAATTTAATCTCGATACACGTTCTTGTTTTTTAAGAATACAATTTTCGTATTACATATGACGCAATTTCCGTAATAATTGGAATTTGGTTAATATTTGAATGAACTGGAACGTGATATTAGCATTTTGTATGGATTAAAGATATTTATGCATTTAAGTAATACTAAAAATTGATTTTTTTATCGAAATGTTTATGAATCTTTGAATTACATTTGGTATACATAATAGAACTGCTATTGGAGACACAATCACGGAGAATATTTTTTGACAGGTTTTTACGTTCTGTAGCTAACAAACGGCACGACGTATCTAATTTTAACCATATGAATATAATAGTTATTTATACAATAAGGTCGATAAGATCAGTCATTACTAAACACAAGGGTTTTTTAAGCCACGTACGTAGCGAGTGCCTTAAGGAAGGCCCGAGTGATTAATAATGCTTATCGACCGTGATTTATACAAAATTTTATGCATTTTTAAAATCAATTTACATAAAAATCTTAAAAATTCTTCGAATTTCTGCAAAAATACATGGTTCTACTTATTTTTAAAAACCACGCCCTTCAAAACTGACGACCATATAAATTTAATGAATTTCTTTTACGGAAGTCCCACTTTAATAATAAAGAAAAAGCACACGTACTTTAACGAATTCTTTAAAGCACGTGTGATATAATAACGACTTTGACAGAACAAAATTGATTGTCGTAATATCAATATTAAGCAACAAAAAAGCATAAAGATTATAAAATTCGTAACAAATCGTTTATATACGTATATGGCTTTGGAATTGGTCTGTTACTCTTATTTATTCGGATTATGTCCAAAACTATGTATGGCCAATTTGTCGCGAATTTAAAAAACTTAATTTCAATATGAGTAAACATATATATACGTATATGATAACATAATCATATTAATTAAAATGGGACTTTGTATTATCGGCTTAGCCACAAGTTCAAATTTTGTCCAATTTCTGACTCCGTCATATTTACGGATGTGTCAGCCAGGTCATGTTCCATTGATCTGAGCTAGTGGTAATCGGAATGCGTTATCTCTATGAAGTACAGCGGGGAGAAGAGGCATTTCCATTTGACCATTTCTGGGCATGTTTTCTACAGCAAGAACCTAAGGATCATTGCGGGAACTATTGGCTCCCACCATCAGAAGCAGACTCTTCATGCAACAAGAAGATGATAGTATGTAAGTATATTCTATTATATTCCCTTTACCCTAAACACATTATAGTTCCCCCCTATCTTTGTGCTTACATGCTTTGTAAACGTCCGGGATTTTAACAACACAAAAAATTACGGAGTCAGTTGTAAAAATGCAAGAACTTATTTGTACAGCTTATAGCTTTTAAATTAGGTGGCTCATTTTCTATAAATTCAAATTTATTCCAAAGTCAGTTTTTATTCTTATGGAATTATCCTTGGCTTTTGAGTATACCCCAAATAAAAGAAACAGATATTAACAGAATATTATATATTTTCGTTGGAAAAAAATAAAAATTATGGAATTATGAGGTAATCGATTCTTATACACTTCATGTGTTATGCACATCAAAATCCGAAACTACCCTTTAGTTTTGGTATAATATTTTATTAATCATATTAACATTTGGAGCAACATTCTTAAATTGATCATAAATCTTTCATGAATCCATTTACTTGGAAATGCTGACCGGAATAAATTTACACATCATAGTTTGGGGAGAAAGTGAAACCCTTTCTCACATGACCAAAGAAACTCAAATGTTAATTGGTTTTATTACTTGCGAAGTTGGCATCTGCTAGGGTTGAGTTTAGTCTCTTGAAACAGCATATGATTAGCATATGTCACAAACCATCTATAGCTATAATGGTTTCCAAAGACTAGTTTGTTTGTCCTTTGCAATTCCGACGTTTAAATAGATTTCACAGCATCCCCAAAGTGTGAAATGATCTTGACAATAGCATATGACATGGTATTATTAATTATTGTAGACCAAGGAAAACTTCTAATATTTGGAGAAAGAGGAATGGGAGGGTAAGATTTGGTCACATACTTTGGAATTGGATTTGTAAAATTAAGTACACGTCTTGAATTTGATATTGTTATCGCAAAACAGCATGTCTCAAATTGTTATTAGAATGGACAAATGATTTTTGGACTCAAGATTATAGCGAGGTCAGTTGAAGAGAGAGATTTAATAACTCTTTGAGTTGAAATACAAATTTTTTCTTATAATTTAATATCATTTAATTTTGAAATAATTTCATATTCTTAATGTAGTCATAAATGTAAATTGGTTAAAGTTTTAAAAACTAATTTTTCTCTTAGAATTGAAAGGAAATTGCTCCTTTCATATTAAGATGCTGATTTATCCAATATACATTCAAGGATAGATTTTTACTATTTCAATTTTGGTTAACAATTCATACCTCTGTACACTGTACTTGGGTAAAAAACGATTTACTCATAATACCAGTTATTTTCAAGGGGATTTACTTTGTCTCGGGAAAAGGCAACATTTCATGAGGAAGCGAATACAATATGACAATTTAAACAAAGGTATTGTTTTTAAAAAGTCAACGAAGCTGGAAATAAAAGAAAGTTCATGTGGAGTTGAATGGATTATTGTTTGACTTAAATCTAATTAAAATCCCTCACTCAATTAGGCTTATCTGGAGTGTCTATTATGCATAATATTTGCAATTTCCATCTGATTAAAGTACGTTTGTTCGTGTTATGAATGAATGAAATCTCTAAATTATTTGATTTTATGAGACTGAAAAGATTTGAATAACAAACAAAATTATACGTAATACTAAATTTAAAGCATTTTATTTTAATTTATACTGTATCCGCTTATCGCAAATAATTATTGTATACAACATAACTGTGAAATATTGCGATATCCATTGTATTAATTCCAGCTTATCGATATATCAATACTGTAATAAGTTGGGTTATAGGTTACGACGCACATTCCATATTCACTTGGTAACAGTCTTAATGTTCAAGTTAATAAAAACAGAGTATCAGAGCTTATCTCAGCAGTGTTTATTTGATTAAAATTGGACCGCGAGGGTGAAAAATGATCCAAATTTGTACAAATTCCATCAATGAAGAGAACCGAGAAATTTCAACAAAAGTATACTGTAACGGGCGCAGATCCAATGACAGTTTTTTGCGGCGACTTCTTTCCGGCTTATTCGATCCTCATTGTTTCTCTTCAGGCCCCCTCGACTGGGAATGCGTCGTATAAAAACCTTTCATTTTTGCAAAGCGCACCGAACGCTGATTTAATTGTTATTNATTTCAACAAAAGTATACTGTAACGGGCGCAGATCCAATGACAGTTTTTTGCGGCGACTTCTTTCCGGCTTATTCGATCCTCATTGTTTCTCTTCAGGCCCCCTCGACTGGGAATGCGTCGTATAAAAACCTTTCATTTTTGCAAAGCGCACCGAACGCTGATTTAATTGTTATTCTTCCGTCTATTCTCAGCCGTAAATAAATTAACATCCAACTGTCCGTCGCGAGTTTAACTTACACGAACACACACACACAACTTTTGACTAAATTGATTAAACCCTTTTTCAGAACCAATTAAGATTTCTCTGTCATCGGGATTTGAGAAAATCGGCGATTGAAAAAGGTAACGTATTCCGGTGAAAATTCTTTCCCGTAAGTATACAGTATTATAGAGATTGAAAGGATTCGAAAGGTTAACCGCTGAAAATGTCGCAGATAAACAATACCATAATAGGAAGTAATGTTTTATTTTGCGAAATTGTAATTAGTGTATAATCAGTTTCAAACCAGAGTGTTTAATACAAACAAATCAACTATGATGAGAGTTTTGTGTTGATAATATTGTATAAGTGAGATGGGAATCCAAAATATAATGTATTGTATATTATTATTATTGTCATATTTGTAATCAAGCTCATTATTTTATTTACAAAATTCATTCTAGTTATCAGATTTGACTTTGCATTAAAACATAATCATAATTAACAGTTCATTGATTTTCAATTATAGATTCGAATATGCCGTTGGAAACATTATTTGAAATAAAGAAATATATTTGTATTTATTTATTTTATTTATTTCATATTACAATCACATAACATTACATATAAAAAACAACAATTGTATACGAAAATATAACATGAAATTAATTCGATATGTGGGTGAAGCGCAGTGGTTATCGAATGAGTTAAGTTTATAATATACAAAAAAAGAACGAGCAAAAAATTACAATAATATGATAGCAAAAACAAATACAAGTATCAAAATAATCATCAACTAGCAAGTATGACAAAAGTATAATCAAAATACAGAATTTAGCAACAAAATATAAGTACAGAACGAATTAAACAGCATATTTGGACTAACAAACTCATAATCAATCAGATCCACAATTCAGTTCCTCTTCTTTGACACAAAAATACTTGAAAGTAGGGCAAATGGCAGAATATAAAAAATAACCCGACTAATATTTCGGAATGTCTTCCTTTTACGCTCGGTTTGATGCAGCGGTATCCTCAAGTATTTGTGACCATCAAGCTCCTCGGGTAAAAAAACTTTACGTAGTAGGACTTTTAGACATCTAAAAATAAAAATTTGTCTACAACTTAAAATATTACAATTAACGAAAAATGGGCGAGATGGGCACCATTTGTTCTTGAAGTGAATGACTCTTAAAATCTTTTATTGTTAAACAATAACACTGCCAACCAAATTTTATGGTAGGTTGGCCGATCGGGGACTATAGCCCTTATTCATATATAAATATATGAATAAGATCGTTGTAATGGTGAATTGAGAAAGAGGTTAGGGTGCAATAAAGTGGATAGTTAGTGTGAATATCACTCATTTGTGGACCAAATCATGAAGACATGTTGTAAGGGTTTTTCTCCCTGCGCTTATACGCCTTTGTCGGAATAAAAATAATGCAATTGATCATTTGAAAATTTAACAATATATGTTATTTATTACTAGAAACCTCGTGGCCGATGTGATAACGCATCCGGCTGCCTTTTTGGAGTCAAGGGTTCGATCCCTGGGCGGTTAGGATTGACTGGATCCTTTTTCAACTGGTTTAGGTGCTATTAACTGACTAATAATACACTGAAAACAAATAGTCACCGAAATGTCGCTAAACCCGTTGGTTGAGGTTGCGACACCCCATGTTCCTTACAGGAATTGAAAGGGAAATTTATTTATTTTTGTATTACTAGAAACCAATAGACTAGGCAAAGCTTATAACTAAACCAATAATAAAATATCTTTAAGGAACTTCTTTTCTAAGTAAACAAGCAGAATGACAAAAGCATATGTCAATTTTAAAAACCCCTAGGATTACTTTAAATGACCGGTATTATATTTACCGTAAAAGGAATGTAGTCGTATCGTCTTAAGTTTACATAGCTTAGACTAGGGACGAATATGTAATGAAGAATATATTTATTATCTTTGTCATAAAATAATTTACACATAAGAACAAAACGTTTAAAGTATAAACAAATAAGAAAGAAATGAAAAACTATAGTTCGCACAACATTCCGGTATGGAACTTGGTGAAGTCTCAACCAACGGATGTTAGACTTTCCATGACTATATATTTTTAGTTTATTTCTAGTCAATTAATAGCGCCTAGACCGGTTGGAAAAAGATCCAGTCAATCCTACTCGCCCAGGGATCGAACCCAGGGCCTCCAAGAAAGCTGACGAGAATGTTACCACTTCGGAATAAAGAAATATAATTTACTAAAATATTTTCAACTAAAGAATTATAATTTACACGATTATAGAAATTACATCAAGTTTGTAAGAGAAAAAGGAATATGAGAAAAAGATTCAAATTATATTTAAAAAATAATACAAATGAATTGAACTAAAATATTTAAATATTAGTTAGTTTTAAGAAAAGAATGAAAATATTTGTATGTATATTTTATTTATACAAAGAAGTAAAGGAATAAATTAAATAAATCAATTATTTAATAGAATGTACAGAATGAATATGAAATAAAAAATGTCGAAAAAGAAATATATCTTGTAATTTCCTTTTCTATGAAAACAAATTTTAATTTCTTTATTAAAGTAGTAATTAGGAATATTGTATTAATTTTTATTTATTAAAAAAGTGCATATGGGACCTGCATTTACCAAACGTTGACTAAAAGGAAATGCTAATTAATTGCATTTTGGTTTTGGTTTGCATAACTTTTTTTATTCATCATCCTATAAAAACGGCAAGCTGACTAAAATTTATGAATAAAATTTATGAGGTTAGCATTTATAAATGTAAACTTCCCTATATCATGCAAACCCACATCATGAAACCAAAGATTAATGACATGGTCAGCTTTAATTAAATATTTGATATCATATGACCAACCCTTTTCTACCAAATTTTCTTCGGCTGTCCAATCTCCTTTAGAAATTCATCTGCCTTGTGTTTGTTTTCTGGTTTTTCTTGAAAATAAATGTTCGTAATTAATAAGTGGTTTTTAGTATCTTAGAAATAGAATACGTCCATTTTTCTAATGACAAGACTCAACCACAAATCAATCATTTTGAACTTTAACAGTTGTTTAAATTAAATCTCTTTAAGTTGGTTTTTTCATTAAGATAAATCAAGTTTGCATCGTTGAAAATTCAGTCTTCAGTTCTTGCAAAACCGAATCTCTGCAAAAAATCTCTAAACAATGAACGACAATAAAAATAAAGTTTCGACCTGGTGTCAGCCAAAAACTAAAGATGTGATAAGTATTTGATTTATTCATTCGCTTCTCGCCGTTTCCGTTATAACCACTTCACAAACCAAAAACCCCCATGAACGTTGTCGAAATCCTTAAACGGCGGTCGTCGAGACTGCGATGAAAGGACATAAATAAATAAAGACCACCTGTTGAATTTTGTGCAAAAAACGCTCATTCTGCTGTTTGTTAAATTCAAAAGATTTTCGCAAAATCATGACTAGGAGAAAAGACGAAAATCGTTAAAATCACGTAAAATGATTTGACATTTATATATAAATTTACTTTTAGGTTTCACTTTATTAGATAATAGTCAGTTTGACTTTATAAGCTGTTCTACTATAGTGATAAACCCTCTCGAAAAACAAGGCCTAGAAATAATGGAATTTTGGAATTTTGCAGGAATTCAAATTCTCATACCATTCACCAACAAACGCAAGCTATCATTATTGAAAAATATGATATTCAACGAGCACAACATGAGCTGGAGCGCAGAAACTAAATACCTAGGTTTAATATTAGATCGTAAACTTCTATGGAATAAGCATATAGAAGCACAAACTACTAAAGCTACTAAGGCGCTCATGGCATGCAGAAGGTTGACAGGAAAAATGTGGGGAACTTCCTCCCATATCCTGCTCTGGATGATCAGACCCATAATCACATACGGGGCCATTATGTGGGCACAAAATACCAAGAAATCTCAACAACGACTAGTTGAAGTACAAAAACTAGCGGGATCTTGCATCACTGGCTCGCTGAGAACGGGCTACTGCTGTAGACAAACTATTAGGATTTACCCCTATAAGTATTGTTGTGTGGCAACTGGCTCAAGAAAGCAGACTCAAATTGATGCTAAAAGATCAAGAAAAAGGGAACAAGATTCTCCAAGAAGACATGGACAAACTAATAAAGAATATCCTTCTGTCAGCTGGACTTAATGACTACCTATCCAAACAAACAAAGTTCGTCAAGAACTTTTCAACTGTTTTAGTACCACCTACGGATAAAACCAGCAAAGCCAACCTTTGGTTANCTTTGGTTCACTGACGGATCCAAGACAGAATCTGGCACTGGCATCGGTATTTCCGGTCCTCAGACCAGGATCTCTGAATCGATCGGAAAATAATATGGGTATCGGGACATAACGGTGTCCGCGGCAATGAAATAGCAGATAAACTTGCCAAACATGGCGCAATAACTCCTTTTGAGGGACCAGAACCAGGAATGGGATTTGGTCAACTATTCCTTAACTCTCTACTTAAAAACAAAGTGAAAGTTTCAAAGAGAGTTACTCGCTGTCTACTATGAGATTGTGACCCAATTTAACAGAAATCTTGAAAAATTTCTACCACGTCGTTATTATTTGATTATTTAACAATCCATATTGGTGTTTGTGAGTCTTAAAGGGTAATTTGCAAATTTGAAGAGCGATATTTGGTTCTAGAGGTATTTCTTAAGGAATCGTGGGTGCGTATATATTATGGCCTTAACTTGCGATGTTCTATATGTATGATTGGAATAAAATTGATTTTTTCCATTCATTTTATTATTTTCACATTTATGTTTTATAAAGGACATGTTGAATTTTAATAAGAATTGATATAATTATATGATAAAACTTTCAACATAAAAAACAGTATTGTTTATTATTTATTTTATTTTATTTCAATACTGTATCTTGAGCACTTGCCCATTACATGGAAAAAAAGGAAAGTAGCTAAACCTAACTAAGGCCGCTATTTAGCAAACACAAAATAATTCACAAAATATAAAGACAAAACAGAAATAGAGTAAAAAGGTGGCTCGAAAGTAATAAGCATCGCAAATCGAAAAGTATTGTTTATTATAAATCAAATTTACAAGTACAAGCAGTTAAAGAATTGAATGGATCCCCCTATGGAAATACTACACCTTTTGTTATCTTGTCATGTAATGTAGATGAGACCAAGTATAGAACTTTTTCTCAATCTGTGAGTGAAATATAGTCATTCTGAAATGACTATTAGCATATGCTCTTGTTGATGATATCAAGAATCAGAATCTAGAGTCTTTTCTTATTTAAAACTCATTTTCCTTTAAAAATACATACATTTAACTGAGAAAAATATACACTGTGAATTAAGGTTAAAACCGCACTTGTTTTCCGTGATATCTGGACGCTGGAACTTCAAATTTACACACAATATATCTCTAAACAGATTACAACTTCATGTCATAGCAGATTTGCAAAGACTTAAATGGATTTTGCGAAATTTCACGTATAAATATTATATATATAATATATATTAATAAACGATTGATGTCTTGGAGATAAAATTAATATTAATGTTCATATTAACAATGTCTGCAAATAACAGAATATAAACTCTACAGTATTGCTGTAATACAAATTTAATCTCGAAAATTCACGTTCGCATTTGCAAGTGTCTGGAGTCTGGACTTAATTCATATGAAGCAATTTTCGGGAGAAATTTAATTCAATGGCAAATATTTGAACGGAATGGAACGTGTATAGTAAGGAGGTATGAATTAAGGGTATGTTTGGAAACCCTTTCCACAATTAATTAATATGGTAATTTGTACCTGTAATAAATCATTAAGGAGAACTCAACATGAATTCCTTTTTCATTATTTGGTCGTAATTTCTTTGCCTTCAGCCCAAGTTTAAGAATGGCATTCAGTAGGTCAAAGTGCTTTCGTCATATGATTTTAATCAAAAATCGTAGACAATACCAAGTTTAGGAAACCCATTCCAACACACATCAGGCGACCAAAACACGCACGATTATGATAATTATTTGACATAATCTAAGGCTGTAATCGCGAATTTACGCGATTCAAATTCGACTCACAATAGAATTTCGACGATAAGGATCTAAGTTTTATTTCTAGCCTTTAACCCAAAGCATGTGTGTGCATTCGATTAGTGTGCAGAGCGATAGCATTTAATTGAGTCTTAGTCACGAAGGGCCAGTTTGTCGTTTCTGACCAGTAATAACTATTTGGGTATAATATGTGATATAAAGCTGCTATAAGCATAAGGAATTGAATCAGTTACAATTCTTGATGGTGAAATCTTACCAAAAAGGATTTGAGGCATTGTTCATACTTAAAGAGATTTAACCCTTAAGTGGGCCTTCAGGCACGCTATCTTCGAGTGATAATATATAATAGATCAATACTTTTATAACATTTTTTAATGAAATATGGTTAAGTAACTAGTTTTTGATTTTTTGGAATTCTTCAAAACTATTTGAATTAAAACGATTCAAATAATGAATTCGGAAAAAGAAGAAATTAATTATTTAATAAAATAAAACTGTTTTGTAAAAAATCATTTAAAATATATACAATTAAAATTCAAAATTAATAGCTATTTTCGTTTCAAGACGCTTTAAGTCGAAGAAATCGACGACGCGAAGAGACAACTGAACTAAACGTCGAGAAACGAATGCTATTTTTCCCAATTTTTATTTGTAAAATAACACAAAAACTAATTAAATATTTATATGGGAAAAATTTAAACATAACTGTGATACTCTGGGGGCTTTTTGTAATTTAAAAAAATATAAACATGATATTTAATGAAACATTTTAATGTTTCATTCTAATGACTAGAATAATAAGAAAAAGTTGAATGATACATTGTATTTCATTTCTATAGTACATTTTTAATGCCTGTATCCATTCAATTTTTCAAGCCGTGATGATTATTGTGTTTCATTTAGAAAAGTTTCACTTTTTATTGAAGCATAAATTAATGAAAACCAGTTCTTTTTATATCAAAATTTATTTATACCCCTTATCGACATTTAAAAATATATTTATAAAAATATTTATAAAAACAATATTATTTGTAATTTTTAGAGTTTCTTAAAGTTAGCGTGCCTTTAAGGCCGGTGAGGCCTTACTGACTTATAATTTTCTCAACCAGACGCCTTCATCAAAAAATTTACAGTTAACATATTAAATAGACTACGTAAATAATTTGTACTTAAATTATGAATTTACATATTAATTTATATCTAAATTACCAGATATTAAATTAATATATTTTATTATAAAATGCCAACTTTTGTACATATATATTTTCAAAACAAAACATTTTGCAAGAAAACGAATTTAATTATTTTGAGTGTAAAATTTGTGGTGGAGGCGTTTAAATGGGAAAATTAAAATATTGTAAGTCCTGATCGTGCCTAAAGGCTAACTTACTTTGAGAAGATGTAAAATCTTCAATTATTGCTTCTTTTAATTTTATTTAAATTCGAATTAAAAAATGTTTTACGGTTTTAGAAATCAAATCTCTTTACGACTGCCAAACAAATCTTCTAATGCTAATCGTAAACGACTCTTTCTTTAAAATTTAAAGCTATTAAATTTTTCTGGGCCAATTATTGTAGTTATGCATTTTAAATTAATAAATTGATTAGGAAATACTAATGGTCTTAGTTGTATTATACCCAAAAATAAAGAACTATTTACACAAATTCAAAAACCAAATATCATACATATATGCTTTTAATTCTCAAATTTGAAAGCCAATACTATATATCATATTAAACATTTGAATTCATATTCTTAAGTGCATTATAAATCTTTCACGAATCCATTTACTTGGAAATGCTGACCGGAATAAATTTACACTTCATAGCTTGGGCAGAAAGTGAAACCCTTTCTCATATGACCAAAGAAACTCAAATGTTAATTGGTTTTATTACTTGCGAAGTTGAGGGTTTCCTAGGGTTGAGTTTAATCCCTTGAATAGCATATGATTAGCATATGTCACAAACGATGTCTATAGTTATAATCGTTTCCAAAGAATAGTTTGTTTGTCGTTTGCAATTTGGACGAGCAAATAAATTTCACAGCATCCCCAAAGTGTAAAATGATCTTGAGTATGGCATATGACATGGTATTATTAATTATTGTAGAGCAAGGAAAACTTCTAATATTTGGAGAAAAAGGATTGGGAGGATAAGATTTGGTCACATACTTTGGAATTGGATTTGTAAAATTAAGTACACGTCTTGAATTTGATATTGTTATCGCAAGACAGCATGTCTCAAATTGTAATTAGAATGGACAGATGGTTCTCTTATTTATGACATTCCTTTTGGATTAAGACAAGTTTAGGTGAAATAATATTGTGAGGAAACCACAATCCTTTCATATTAATACCGAATTTCAAAATTATTACTTTTTGCCCTTTCATATTTTGCTTGAGATTTCAGAATTCCATTTGATATATCTATATTTTATATGGTTTGAATCGCGAACAATACCAAAGAGAATTATTTTGGAATAGCTCAATTAACATTAAAGTCATATCTGATGTATATTTAAAAAACAACTAATTTCCAATTTAACTCCAGCTGATTTGTTCTTTATTTACGAATGATAAAAACGAGTACAAGAATATATGAAGAGTCGTTGAAGCATTAATATTAGGAATTTTATCTCTTCATTTCATAAATTCACTTTATTGTAAAGGTAAGGGGTAAATTATGCGAATCCAACTTTCAGCACACCATTTGTTCCTTATGTTCCTCCATCTCAAAAGGAACGAGTCACCCAAAATACGAATTCTTTTGACAGAGGATTTATGAAAAGTCAACATTTTTGTTGAATGCGAATACAGTAAGACAATTTAAATATTGTTTTAATAAAACCGCTTATAAAGTAAAGTTCATGTGGCGATGAATGGATTATTTTTTGAGTGGGATCAAATTGAAATCCCCTTAGACTTTAACGCTCATTTCTAATGTACATCTCTTGTTTATTTAATATAATGCCATTTTCATTCATTACATTTTATATTATGTATTTGTTTTAATAATGAGTTTTGCTTATCATAGGAACAAAACACAAGCAGTTTAATGTTTTGTGTATGAAATTCCACATTCTTAAGATATTTGTATTTAGCCATATGGGCGAAAGCCTAGGCTTATATACTTGATAAATAAAAAAAAAAAAAAATATTTGTATAAGTGGACGGAGTTATAACTAAAAGTTGTAGTAATATTTGGTGATATTTATAAAATGAGTAATGAATATCCCAGAAAAGGATATTGGGTCGGTAATATATGTTCTCTTAAGGCAAAAATTTGTTGCTTCTGGAAAACTAGAATTTTGAGATGTTAGGAGTATTAGATTTTTAATATGAATTGCACAAAAAACTTACAACATTTGATTTCCTTAAAAATGAAAGAAAAGTGTGTCACTGATTTTAAAACAGAAATTAATGAAGAAATTTAACACCAACCGTTGTTTATGGCATTTATACCAAATATTATATATAACTAATGTAGAATTTATATAAATAAAATAAACCGATTCGAGAAAATATTGTAGATAATAATTTTGCCTGAAAACAGTCCCAGTTTTTTGGCAGATGTAGCTGTAAATGACTAAATTTGGCGTAATGTGCGAAACAAAAAAATGTCGTCCATTCGGTCGTCTTGGCAACATTTTTTTCAATCGTAAAAGCAACATTTAAAATTTCCTACTTTTTATACTTCCCCTGTTTATTAATTTCCGTATGGCTAGAATTAAATGAACGTACATATTCGTTTTTCTCATTATGCTATTTAAATTCAACGAGATGATTTGTGTTTTCTCTCGTTTTTGGGGTTTTCCTATAATGAAACCGGACGAATTTGTTTGCCCACTTTCTCCCCTTCAGAAATCTACATAATTTCGTGTCTGGAGAGCAATCTCTTCTTAATGATTAACGCGGCCAAAGACTGAGGCGTGATGAGTTCAGGGTTGGGGAGAAAATCAATAATTTCTTTGTTACGAATCCGATTTCGAATATTATATTTGCAATCAAAAGTTTCAAACTTCGTTGAGTAAATGCTTGAAGCAATTTAACTAAATATAAGAAGATTATATTTTTTAATCTTTAAGGAGATCCAATAATAAATGTAAGGGATTAAACCAAATGAAATAACTTGGAATCAATTTTTGTGAATAATCATTTTGAATTATAACACGTGTACATTACTACTAAAATAATTAAAAGTATTAAATTAAGTGTTTTATAATGGCTCAGAAAAAAGGTCTTTGGTTTAGCAACAAATTTTCTAGTACAAACTAATAACAATTTTCGTTTAATGTTTCTTTAAATACATTTGCAAAAATAATATCTCTGCCTTCAACTGTCGAATAACTATTATCGTCAATACTATTCGTTCGACAAAGGATGTATTTTCAAACCTTGGATGGATTACGAACATATTTAATCGAAGAGTTATCTCCGGTTATTTTTATATTCCTAAATTACAGATTACGTAAAATCATTTGGTTATAGACCGTAAACGGTAGTTGTGTCGTCGAAATAAACAGTCTTGTATACATTTTTAATAAAAAAAATATAGATAAAAAATGAACTTCACAATTAAAATATTAAACCGCAGAATGTATCCCTCACTTCAATCTGGTTATCTGGAAATATAAGATTCAAAGACTCATGATTCAAAAACTTTTATTCAATAATGACAGTTTTTGGTCTTATCAATAACAATTTCTTCTTAACTTCTATAGGGTGTGCTAGCTTATCCTTTGCTCTATCTTAGTCTAAGGAAAAAACCTAATATTAACATTGATTTGGTCTTTTTTAAATCTAACATAAGTTGCCAACTATGCAACTAGCCCTATAACAGTGACGGGTGTGAGTTCCAGAAACTATAGTACAATCGGTTGCTCAAGGCAAATAAAAACTAAGAAAACTTGACACTTTAAATTAATCTTAACTAAAATAAAATATTTATTTTCAAGGTTCCAATTCAATTAATTCTAACGACTCCAGATGACAAACAGGNACTAGCCCTATAACAGTCACGGGTGTGAATCCCAGAAACTATCGTACAATCGGTTGCTCAAGGCAAATAAAACTAAGAAAAACTTAACACTTAAAACTAAACTTAACTAAAATAAAACTCCATGTTTCAAATATTTATTTACAAGGTACAAATTCAATTAATTCTAGCTGCTCCAGATGACGGCCAGCTCCTTTGATGTCCTATAGTCCTGGTGACCTGGAATAAATGTGCCCGTCCCACTAAGAAGGGAATTCGGGTGGTTGACGGCCCTCATAAAAAAGTTGCCCTCCAGCTTCTTTAAATGAAGGTGGAGGGGTTAAATTCTCGTGAAGTAGTGGGAGTTATGGGCTTTTCTATACTTTATAACTTTTCGCTCAAAAGCTGCTATTATGCTCAGTCCCTCCTTTTCCCCCGGAATTTACACTGGGGCTCCGTAGGAGAGAACAGGTCTGATTACTTGCTTATATATCAGCTCTTCATCGTTATGTTTAGACTTAACCGTGAGGTGACGGANATGGGCTTTTCTATACTTTATAACTTTTCGCTCAAAAGCTGCTATTATGCTCAGTCCCTCCTTTTCCCCCGGAATTTACACTGGGGCTCCGTAGGAGAGAACAGGTCTGATTACTTGCTTATATATCAGCTCTTCATCGTTATGTTTAGACTTAACCGTGAGGTTACGGGTCTCAGCTTGCCAGAAGCAATTTGAGCCCTCCTCACAGCCTTACGCATTTGCTCAGAAAATTTTAACTCCTCGTCAAAGTAGACACCCAAATATTTGATGATTCTAGATGAACGAATGGTGTTGTCATCAATTTTTAAACTAATGTTACGCGCTTTTTTACGCGTATGTTTTCTGGAAATGCAAGGCATGTGAGAGCACGTTCAATGTTTATTTTAAACTAGAAGTACAAAACTCATTTTATGAAGTGGTAGTCTTGTTTTGAAAAAAACAATAAGTTTCTGCAATTGTATGCTGTAATTGATGATAGTTATAATAATTATTGTAATTAAACGCCTGTCTTTTTAACATTGCATTTGATTATCGTATTACAATTTGCTAATCTCTTATTAAATTAATGAAAAATGTCTGGTGGACAAATATTACATTAACTTAATAAATACGTAAATAATAATAAATTTTATTGACGCCCCTTGGGCCTTTTAAATACATGTAGGTATACGTTAATATATACCTATTTGATTCTTCATAACCAAAAACTTAATCCCGCTTCTCTTTCTTATTTTGTTAGAAATTTTGTTTCATATAGCATAAGAAGGAATTTCTGGCACTTGCATTGTTTTTAATAAAATATTTTCAGAACGTGTTTTCGACGAATAAAATTGTTATATAAAATAATTGGGAGCTCCTTCTAAATTTATTTAATATGGTAATTTTTACCAGTAATAAATCATTGACCGGAGCTGAATATGAGTTCCTAAAATTTTTCCCTTTTTCGAGCAGTATGTAAGATTGTAAGTTTATAAGGTTTCCCTATTGTGAATGACTAGGAATTAGACTGAATAAAATATCCTGATATACATCACGCACTTTTGAATAAGAATGGCATAGTCCTTCTCGTCATTTCACTCAAGTGTTTATTGATTAGTAATCCTCAAACAGAAAACAATAAAAATTTAGGGAAATTCTTTAGAAAATCGTTCTTTGTGCTCATGTCCTTTGAATGGAACACATTAGTTAACTTGAACACGCACGAGTATGATATTGTTGGACGTAATCTATAGCCCAAATCATGAATTCAAATCCAATTCAGATTGGGCACGCATTTAATTTCTGCGATCAATGTCTAGACTTCTACACTAAACTTATAAAAACACATATGTTTGTCCACTTGATAAATTTCAGTAGCGATTGTAATTAATTGTGTTTTAGTCACAAAGAATCAATTTTCAACCATAAACCAGTCAAAATGAGTTGCATATAAGACTAAGATAATATTGGCTCAGCATTATTTTGGCATAATCGCTACTTCGAATTGTGAAGTTGGTTATGAATGGATATATCGTTGTTAAACTGCCCACGTGTATGTGCAATTAATTTGGAAAGGAGTTCTTAAAATTTACATTTTATAGGAAGAACAAATTATTTGGCGCGTGCCGTTGAAAATTTTTGGTTGTACTTGACAAATATCTGTTAATTTATTATTTTATTTATTTATTCTAATGAGGTGATCCCGCACTTTGATCTAGAAAATCTATTGTGCTCCATCATATCTCTACTCTAAACTGTGTTCATAAGTTTAAGTCCTTTAAGAAGTTTAAAATCTGGTCTAGCTTCAGGGTTCGGAGTTGCGCTGCAGTTGGGATTATTGCCCTTAGATGTTTCCACCTCTGCGGAATAATTGCAACGCAGTCTTGCAGAAGATGAAGCCCGTGACTGTCCTTACTTTGTCCCTGTTGAGGAGCATAAGCTCCGAGGTTTTTTTGGGATTGTAGCCTCCCATTGTCGCTGTCGAATGCATAAGGTCTGGTAATTTTGCCCATTCTTTGCACATTATAACTCTGTCCTTTTGACGACTTCAGTATTTGAGTTCATTTAGACTGATGCCGCAGAAGGGTTCCGGTCCTGTTAG
>JXOV01001189.1:0-20124 GCA_001014945.1 Clogmia albipunctata | reverse complement strand
AGCCAAAATCCAGAAACACCTCCTATGCCATTTTGTCCATGTATGCCATTTTGTACATATTTCCCCTAAAATATTAAAAATATTTTGTTTCTTAATTGTGATAAAACTTTACTTTTATTGGTATTGTTAAAATAAACTAACGAAACATACCAAATGCGACATAAACATTTAAAATACAAGCTTATTTGTATATACACTGCGTTTCATTCTTTTACGACAGGTGTCTTCGAATAAATTTTACTTAATATCTCGGAGTGTATCAATTTTATCTCAATTGTTTTTGGCAAGAAGAAAGATCTTATCATTGGCCATCATTTGGACTATAAAACAAAAGTCTAGGTTTATTGCATACAACTAGAAAAAGCGTGCGGATTTTTCCCTTTCAAAAATATCGTTTTATCCTTTTACGACAGATAGCTTATTTTCTCCCAATGCGCCAAAAAGAGATCATTTTTGGTAATTTTTTGAACTGAAATAATTTATTATATATTGTTTAATATATACAGCGCGAAACATTGGGTTGCTAAGTCATAGTAGGCAGCCAGTAACTATCTTTTGAAGTCTTAAAGCTCATATTTCGAATTATGACAAAATAGTTTAAAAAATTTTGGAGTTCAAATAAAATAATGATGGCTATCGAAAACTGAGCTCACTATGCATTGTGGATGATAATATGGGCACAATAGGACAGCCAATAAAGTCATAGTTACGAGTAGTATTTTCTGATAATAACGGGTTTTTAGGCTATTGCGTGACGTAGCTAATAAACGGCTCGACGTATTTAAGCTGAACAATTATACTTTAAAGATTATTAAATTCCCTACATATCGTCCATACATCGTTTTAACATCGAACGACGGGTTCAGAATACTAAACACTATGAATTTTATCCAAAATTTCAGCAAATTTTTCATATGGAACAAGTATCATATAAGGCAAAATTGTCCTTAAATTGTCATTTCAAGTTTTTAATTTTAATGATGGAATTTCATAAATAATCTATCTTTATATTAATCACGCTCGTCGTGCAAACAAACAATACTCATTATAAACATGAAACCAATAATAAAATAAAATCTTATTCCCGATTTGCTTTCAGGAGAAGTTTGTTTATTAAATTAATATTATTTGCATTTGCCCATTTATGTCTTAAGATATTCAAATTAAACCTTTTAAAATCACAAACGAGCTCAAAACTTTAAAAAAAAGTAAAATGAAAATTATGTATTTGTTTCGGAATAACTAGTATCTTTTTAAATTTTGACAATAGGAAAATATTTGTTTGAATTCATCTATTTTCTATTAAAACATTGTAATTAATTAAAACTATTAAAATTATAAAATTCTATTAATATTTTAGAAAAGATAAAATCCTTTACAATTTTTAGATTTCGATTAAGAATTTCACATATAAAGAAATAAAAATAAATAGTTTCACTTGACGAGTAATTCTAATTATGAGAAGATTGAGGAGAAGACACGCACTTCTTGCAAAGAACAAAAACGGAATCTTTCTTTTGCTAGAAGCTGTCATTGATTAAATGGATAATGAAAGAGGAGAAGAGGAGTATTGGATTTCCCCTTGATATGGCAAACCCACACAAGAATCTTTGTAAAACACGAGCACGTGTTGCTAATCACTTTAACGTAAAAATCTGCGAAATCAATAGAAGAAATGGCAATTAATTAAGTGAAGCTGTTTACGATACAATTTCATTTGTCTTTTCAGGGAAAATCGATGAACGAAATGCCATTTAAAAAGTTCTTGAAAAATTACTGCAAATTCTGTTCGGGGAAACACATCCATAAAGCGATTATTAACCACTTCAAACGGCTTTAAAATGGAATTCGTCTAATTAAACGGATGCCATAAACAATCATGTCCATATTTCGTTCTTGGAAAAGAAATTAATTAATATTTAATTTAATCCGTAAACTTTTCAGTTGAGAGGCTGTTACTGGGTTTAGAGCACAGATCCCGGGAAACCTCTTGATTAGTGAAGGATTCAAAACAAATTTCCCACTAAGACTGAGAAATCTGAGGGCTTTCAGCGGAATACTCCCTGGATAATAAATGGAAACGAGCCCCGCCAACTGCACTAAAACCGATGCCCGCCCAAAGGGGACTTGTAAAATCTTATAAAATCACAGCCGGCAATAAACAGGGCTCTCTGTTGGCTGCAATAAATAACAGAACGATCAAACTGCTGCCAACAAACAAGCATTAAAGAGAATTCTTCGCCTTTATCTCTGTTTCGGTTCTATCTGCTTTCCTCAGAGGAGACAAACGATTGAAGGCTCCAGATTTCCAGATTTCTTTCCCTCAGATCCCCAGCATTGCGGCGGTGTCGTCGCCTTTTAAATAGAAACTCTTCACACGTGTCCTCATCAATCACCTTATTATTTTATTGAGCCTTGTTTCGTTTTTTGTCTATTACCTCGAGCAATAGGGTTTCTAACCTTTATTATTAATAGGTAAAATACCATTAATTTGAGTTTCAGAATGTGAATTAATAAAAAATTTATGATATTTTTTAAGATATTTATTCTAAACATTCAAGTCAATTTCAATATTTGAAATTCATTTACAATATGCAAGAAAAACTTAATGAGTTTAAGGATTTGGTTTAAAATGTATGGAGAAATAGCAAAATAAGAGTAGACCTGTATTTTATTGCAGAGATTACATATTTTTACTACAATTGTACAAAGTAAGTTGTTTTTCGTGATTCATGATTCACTGTGAAAAATATTGTCGAAAGTGAGTTTATTTACAGTTAAAATACTAATACAAATTAATAAACATTATGTTTAAAATACTGATCGATATAATTTTGAAATGAACCGTGCTTTATTAAACACTTCATTCATTTTTAACAATAAAGTAATTAAGTAAAGAAATATATTTTTGTTTATATTTTCCAAATAATATATCAAAATTTAAATTTAGAAATTAAATTTCCAATTTGAGAGTGGATATATCGTCTGGGCAAAAATACCTTTGGTTTAGCTCTTACCTAATGAAATATATACGATTTTGATATATTGTCCATAAGCGTAGCAAGGGGAGAGCCTCGAGGGCCAGAATGGGCTGGTGGCATTATTATTGATTTTATGACACTCAATTTTGCTCTGTCAAAGTCGTTATTATAGGACAAGTGATTTAAAGAAATCTTTAAAGCACGTGTTTTTTTTCTTTATTATTAAAGTGACCTCCAACCAACTTTTTAATAAAACAATTATTTTTGTATAAAACACGGTCGATAAGCATTATTACATTATTAAACACTCGGGCCTTCTTTAAGGCACTCGCTACGCTCGTGGCTTAAAACAACCCTTGTATTTAATAATGACTTATCTTATCGACCTTGTTGTATAAATAACTATTAGGGCACAGCCCCCCTCCCTTGAAAAAACTTCTTGATACGCCAATGATATTGTCTACAGTTTTTAACAAGAATACCATTTAAAAAATTACGATATAAATTCCCGGTTCATTTTTTTGCATTTTCCAAAAAATTGATGTCATGGCGCTTGTGGTTTTTCAAAAATCCAAGATCAATTTGCTGGAAATTTTTACGCGGGGCATGAAATGCACTAGTGCTTAAAAACATCTTCCAAACAACAATAACTTGCATCGTTATATCAATACTATGCAATAAGAAAGCAAAAAAAATAGTTTTAATAAAAAATTGTTTCAAACTTTAATTAAAAATCTACAAATACAATTAAAGACAATCTTTATTTGCTTGAAGTTAGGCTGTGAAACTGTATATTTCTTAGCTATTGTTACATTTTTATATGGATTACAAAGAAAAATAACCTGAAACAAACAGCCCAAATGTGAACCCTAATCAAAAATGATTTTATTTACTCCTGTAAATGGTTTTACTGCCCTCGAAATAGACACAAATCAGGTCCAGAATTCAGCGCTTCAATCGGAGAGTGGAGCTATCTGGTTTTGATTGGGCAGTTAATGTCATTTCTGATTTATGAGACGTATCGAAAATGTCTGCTTTAATTATGACGTCATCGTCCCTTCTTCTTTTCATTATTATTTTCTCCATCTCCATCACTTGAGCACAGACAAAAATTCTCTCCATTATTGACGAGTGCACAATTTTCAATATCGGAATTCCTATTAATATCTCAGCCATCTGATGCTGTCGAGTGATCCTTGGACTCTGTGACTGACTGACTGACCTGTCTGCACAACAATCTCCCTATTTGGAGAATGTCTATGCGTGAATTCCGTCCCAATAACAAACCAAAAGCCCTCAATAAAAAGGTCAATCGAGATTTCAAACAAGGATTCTTCATAGAAAATTTGTTTGCCAAATTCCATTGATATTTCATTTATTCCCATCGACTGTCTGAGTCCTCGAAACAAAAAGGAATTCAAACGAATTGAGCATGTTACATACAACTTTTTTTTGGTTTATTTGATTTGAAAAAATTGAAAAGATTTTCTGAAGAAAATAATTTCATTTGAATTCAGTGCCTAATCTTGTTTGTGTGGAGAAAACGAAATTCCCTTCGAATCAACTTCAAACAGAATTTTTAAAAAATTTGGGCATTTAAATGTTTTAATCCCATTCGGAAAATAAAATCATTAACAGAAATACACAACATCTTTAATGAGATTTGTATACATTTAGCCTTGGGGGGTAATTTTAGAAAAAAAGAAATCAAAAGAATTCAATATTTATATAAAAATTGTTCAACTAGAAAATTATAATTTTACGCATTTTAAAGAACTTTGACATTATTTATACGAAAGCCAATTGAATAAAAGTCGAGGCTGTTAAAAAAAGTAAAAGATTAAGAAGAGAATTTGAAAATAGTAATTTATAGGACGCGGGCCTTTTTAAAGGCACTCGCTACGCTCGTGGCTTAAAACAAATCTTGTGTTTCATAAAGCTTATCAACCGTGTTCTATACAGAATTATTTTCATCTTTAAATAAATAAACACAAAAATCAAAAATTACTTTCGTTACCTTAAAATCAAATTTAATTTTTTTTAATTTGTTGTCTTCTTCACATTGTTTTTTTTTCTTTTTCAAATTCCATGGGAATATGGAGAAAGCTATATCTTTTTTCTCTTACTCGCACACAGGAAATATCACATTGATTTTCAATTAATACGTTAAATTTAATTTGAAACAATCCGTGATGGTCTTTTGAAAGAGAAATCCGATGTGCGAATCTCTTTTGAAACGTTATCTTTAGATTTAAAAAATCAGTTTTGTTGTAAAATCAGCAACAAATACAGTTAAATCATAAACACCGAAACTGACGTCCGTATAAATATGTTGGATTTCTTTCACAGAGGTCACACTTTAATAATAAAGAAAAAGCACTAGTGCTTTACAGAATTCTTTAAAGCACTTGTGTTCTAAAAACGTCTTTGACAAAAAAACTTTATTAACATTAATCCCTTTGAAAATGAGGCAAAATCACATTTTCTATAATTCATTTGATTTTTAATTTGAACAATTTATATTATTAATTTTGAATCTATTAAAATGCCAATACTCGCTTATTATCGTAGAGACTTAAGTTAATCTGTCGAATTTAAAAGGTAACTCAGTAATTAAAATTTTATTTAAAAAATTCTAATATTAAAGCCGATTTACTCAAGTAATATTCTGATAGAATAATATTTTAACATCAAATATAATTTTGCCTAACTGTATTTCATATAATTGTGGTATTATTATAAAATTGTTATAACAAAACTGGTATTTAATGAGAATTGATCCTAAATATTTTATTGTAATTTGTAAAATAATAAATGCTAAAATTGGAAAACATCAATGAATTCAAATCTGAATTAGACACTAATCTCACTACGTAAAATTCGCACAACCAACCGAATGATTGTTTTATTATATAAATAAATATGTATAAGAGAAAATCACTACA
Organism: Clogmia albipunctata; assembly: GCA_001014945.1. Classification (NCBI taxonomy): domain Eukaryota; kingdom Metazoa; phylum Arthropoda; class Insecta; order Diptera; family Psychodidae; genus Clogmia; species Clogmia albipunctata. Next base: position 14,198 of record JXOV01001189.1, on the reverse strand, counting down.
AATATGACTAACATTTAGTTTTTTATGCAATTCAACCAATATCGATAATAAAAATTTGAAATGACACGCCAACTCTTAATTCATGGAAACACTTCTTAAAAATTTATCATAAAATAGAAATTCAAGGTCACCTTCTTTGGGATTTTTTCTTTGGTTTTGACAATCAGAATATTGAAAATTAAATGTACTTAGCCCGAATAATATTTGTTCGGTCAAAACAAAAATTATGACAAAATATCTAAAAAAAATTGTAATCACCAACTTCTGTTGCAAAATAAAATGGATTTACTGACGATTCTTCAAAATGTGTTTCAAATGTGAAAATATACTAAAAAAAATTATGAAATACAAACAATTTGTATTGAATGTATGTATTACAATTCTGCCTTATAGTCAAGTGGTAAGCACCCTTGACTGAAAAAGTTTTCATTGTGTACATCAATAACATTGCGAAATAATATTCCTAGCGAATTATAAAGTAACGAATTGACAGGATCCGATTACAACTGGACAACTGGTCTAGGTGCTATTAATTGACTAACAATACACTGAAAACAAATAGTCAATGAAATGTCGAACACCTATTGGTTGAGGTTGATACTCCACATGTTCCTTACTGGAACATATTAAGTCAATATTTAATGAAAAATAGACCGATCCAGGATATGATCGGGCAGACATAACAAACCAAAACCCAAAAAAATGGAAATTTATTTTACATAAATTAAAACAAACAAATGCCTTTCGACCAAGTAGTTAAGAGGAAACAAACTCTATTAGTTTGAATTCTAACCGTTAACTATAACACAATTTAAGATTTCACTTGAAACATTTGTGAAACATGTCAATTTTTTAATTTTCCTTGTGAATAATGAAATTTAATATGAAATTTTAAAAATTTCAGTACTCATGATTGCAAAAAAACCGTTATGTCCTGCTCGGGTGTAAAGTTTTGTTTTTGACTCGGAAACGATGAAGCACACGCCTTCGGCTCTAATGTTTCACACTCATTTTATTCGTTAAAAACAGTTGACTTTACAGCCTTGTAACACAAATAACTATTAAAATAGTTAGAATTTAAATTCCCGGTTTATTTAAAAACAGTTTTTTTTGTATTTTCCCAAAAATTGATGACACGGTACTTGTGTAATTTCTCAAATAGTGAAATATTAAAACTTGCAGTCCTTTGCCTTAGGATTATGTCAGTTTACTATTCTATAACTTTTCTACAGTTTAAAAAATAATGAGATTTCTATAATAAAATATATAAATTGTGTAATTTCAAAAACGTGTCAAATAATTTCAAATTCTTTTAATTTTAGTAGGAAAACTTGCATTTAATTATCACTAGATTCCACTTAAATTTATATTCTTAAGTTTAACAGATTCATTCTGATTGAAGAATCCGCCTGAAACACAAATTAAGAGCAACGAATTGCTGGAATGTCTGCATTGAAATGCAATACATTATTTGCAGAACTCGAATTGATGTCCTGTTGGCGATGAGGAATTTCAATTGATTGTTAAAAATAAATTCCATTAATCCTTAATATCCAGAAATGGAATAATTATAGTTTAATTGCGAATGCAGTAATTACAAATTGCAAACAAAAACCAATCAATTCAATTAACATTCCACTTGGCAAACAATAATTCAGCGCCATGTCGTCACAATTTAAGATGAGACTCAATTTTAATGGACTTGCAGAAACCGTTTCCCATTAAATTGGATGAGGAATGGCTGTGCAGTTTATTGGCAGCAGCCGCAGCAAATCTCCTTTCCTTTGGACAATAGGTAATGCCATAATAAGTGAGTGGGGGATGCGATATTTATTGACCCTTTTTAAACTTTGCTCGCTTCTCAATTATTTGGCTGTTTGTCTGATGGAGCAGGGAGAAAAGTTGAAGGCAACACCGATGCACAATCATCAATTTTGTGCTAAAGAATAGAAAAATCAGTTTATGTTTCTTAATATCTCAAATTTATATTGGAATTTCCTAAATGAAACATAATAATTATCACATCTTATCATTCGACTTCTTATTCTAGTCTGGAGAATGAAACATCAAAATGTTTCATTACATGTCATGTTTATATTTTTTAAAACTACAAAGAGCCCCCACAGTATCAAAGTTTATTTACTTTGTTTAAATTGAATAATTGTTTTTATATTGTTAAACTTAGAACTGGTCTGTGGTATGTATATATATAATCTGAAAAGTTCACTCTTGATGAAAAAATGTGTATATATTTATGATTTTTATTTTCAGTTTTACACACAGGAGAATGAAACATCAAAATGTTTCATTACTTGTTATGTTTCTATTTTTTAAAACTTCAAAAAGCCCCCAGAGTATCAAAGTTATGTTTCCCATATAAATATTTAATTAGTTGTTGTGCTAATTTACAAATGAAAATTGGGAAAAAAAGCATTCGTTTCTCGACATTTAATTCAGTTTTCTCTAGGGAAGCCATTCGCGTCGTCCACTTCGTCTCCTAGCGGAAACAGCTTTCCTTCTTGAAAACCGAAACTTAAAGCGTCTTAAAACGAAAATAACTATTATTAAATTTATTATGATAAGTATGGCTGGCTTTTAAAATAACCGTAAAATAAGGAAATAACATATCTGAATTCTGATTAAGAACTACGAGTAAGTACAATGTTTGCAAAATTTCTATATCACCTAATTCTTCTTATCCTAGCCTTTTATCCTATTTTACTTTGGTTCGGCTTATTTCTATCGTCATTTCTAATTGTAGAAAAAGAACAAAAATTTATACTATTTTATCAAGATTAAGATTTTGGGAATAAGTCAAAGATTTTTTTATGAATCTATGTGTTTATTTGCTTAAAATACATTCGATAAGTTAAAATAAGCCTTTTTCAAAATACTCGCTATGCTTACGGATCTAGCTGTGAAAATAACTGTATAAATTTTTTTGGTTTGTTTTTAAGATGATTGTATTGATTAAATACAAAGTCGCTTAAAGTAATAAAGTTGCCCAGCTCTATTAATGTTGAATAAGTGACATGTGTCATCTCATCCCTGTCTATACATACGGTAAAGAAATTTCAATGGAGAACGTTACTTTTTCAGTTAATGTAGATCTATTTACAGCTGGGAAGGGACTGATTTAATAAAATTTTTAATAAGCTCATTTTAGCACGATGAAAAAATCAAAATGCTGAATTGGCACATTCCTCGCCAGAACTTGTTTAAAAGAAAACGGGAGTCGAATGCAGACAGAAAGTAGAAGCCGTAAGTACTATCAATGGAGATGCGTTCGTCACACTATATACTATTTTGATTAAGTGTGTAAGATTTTTAAAAATTTTGTTTGATAGATATCATAAGCAAATTTGATTCGATGACGTTTCACTACCAATACACTTCACATTACCTCGACCCTATTTTTATGAGAATACTCTACCAAAAATTAAATTTGATCGTTAGGTAAAAAATAACTACAAAATTTTTAATTTTTTTTATTGATTCTTAAACCAAATAAATGACCTTACTTAACTCAATAATTTTTAGTACATAATATTGATAAATTGACCCTTAATTGGTAGGAAATTCCTCAAGCACGGTCAGATGAAAAGCCTAAATTTGATGACAATTCGTTTTGTTAAAAAATCGTAGCGTTTGCGATGGATAAGTTTTCTATTTATAATTTTAGGTATTTTATAATAATTCAAAATCAATACTAAAAAAATAAATAAAAACTTAAAACGTGTAGAATTTTAATTTTAAAATATTGGGTTTTCCCAAAATTTAGGCCTTCCATCTGAACATACATCGGGAATGTTCTACCTTTGTCTTATTACATATATGAAGTTTGATATTTATTTTACAGTTTATCCATTAAAAAAAGTGATATTCAAAAAGGAGAGTAATATCGTCTAGAAGTGGAAAATTTAAGAAAAACGAGTAAAAAAAAGTATAATCTGTATAATAAGTATGTGAAGTTGTTGAGTTTAGAATAAGAACTTAAAGATAATAAGTAAAGCATTATACTTAAGAATTATAGTATAATAAAAAAATTCATTATAGTGCGAACTCTAAAGAGGCCCAACAACTACTTTTCCATTTAATATTAAGTTTTATAATTTAAAATGGAAGAATAAGTTTAAAAACAAATAGTCCTCGTCTTTCAGGAGAAATAGGTAATTACTCTTTTTTCCTGGAAATTCTTTTCAACTACAAATTAAAGGCTCTTTTCATTTAAAATAGCACCCAATGTGCTTTGGTTTCACTAGCCAATGGAGGGAAAGAGCGAGATCGAGAGAGGCTAATAGTTTATGGTCGGCCGCACTTTGAGAGTTGACCAGCAGCGCTCTTTTGGAGCTAAACCGTTAAAAACTCGCCTTGTAAATGGGGTAAAATAAATTTATTTGCTTTCAAGATGCTTTCTCTATGGAAATACCTATAGTCATTCACTCCCACAATATATCAGCGGAGCCGGGGTTTATAAAAGGGGCTCCGTTCGGTCAGGGCTGTGCTGAGGTTTTGGTTTATAAGTGGAAAGAAATAATAAATAAATAAATTTTCTGTCTGACAGATCCGCATATTTATCGTTCTATTTATGAAATAATCCTCTCTTCTGCTGCTCTATAATGGCTTAACTTGAACCATTTTTCAAATTTATAGTATACACTACTTACGACGACTCTATTTGATGTTATTTCCTTTGAGTACACCACCAGTAGTAGCAGCAGCCCTACTTATCCCTGTGCCATTGTGCTCCAATCTCCTGTCTCGGTCGTCGTTCGTCGTCGTTGTCGAGAGCAAAGTTCGTTCATTCTTCATGTAATCGCAGTAGTCGTCGTTTCATTTCAAACAACTATTCATACTCTTTTATTGCTGGCCATTTAAATTTGCATTAGCTTCGAAAATTAGCTCTGGTCCTTGGATACAGGCAGTGGAGACGATGCATCATGTCCTGCTTATAATTCCTAGTTCAGTACCAATCCCGTCGTCATTTCATATTTATTTAACAAGCCATTCTTTTGTTTTTTTTTCTTTGCTCCCTTTTGAAAAATTCAAAGCCAGCCGAGATAAACAAAAATCAACCTGAATCATGAATGATTTCCCATTACTTGCATGACAGCAACAGCATAATAAATTGAGCTCCACGCGCGCAGTGAGAGCAGTTAAAATGTGTGGCAGCACCCAATTATCCACCTAATGCAAACCCATTTCCCATTAAAGGCCATTGTTCTCATTAATTACTTTGCTTCACGAGAGAAGCGGGAAACCTTGACGAAGAAGACCAAAAAAAACACACCCATCAACACAAAAACCAGGACCAACAAAAGGGACATGACGTAAATACTGTCTATTTAGAAATTGGGATTACGGAAAAGATAAAATTAGATTACCATAAAATTACTTCCTCTTAAGCTAAGGGAAGAAGAAAAAACTTTTAGATGTTTCAGAAGCTACAAAAAATCTTCATCAATAAAGAATTTAATTCAATGCTTCCAGAAAAATTAAAAGGAATTTCTCAAGTTCTATGATTAATTAATAAAAATGTCTTAATTATTCATTAAGTTTTTAATTATTTTATTATTATTGAGTTAAAAGTAAGCCTATGTATTTTAAATGTATTCCAATATGATAAAATCAAATCAAAAATGGAACTTTATAGTTGAAGTACTTAAAAATCTTGAAAGAACAAGAGCAAGCAGTCATTAAAGCTATTAAATCTTGTATTCCCTTTTCTTCATTGATTAAAAAGTTTCCAAAACCTAATTTACCGCATCTTAAAACCAATTGCTTGTTATCGATTTCTACTGTCCATTGCTATCCTTAAAATATAAGTCCTTTTGGTGTCAATACTAGAAGTTTAAGAAGATATAATATATATATATAATTGTCATTACTTAGAATTGCTAACAAAAGACTATCAGAGTAGGTAGAAAACACCCTCACAGCATGTTTTTATGATTAATTCACAATTGCTAAATAGCGGGTCTAATAGACACTTTTATATTACTATTCCATCCGCCTATAACCAAGTGGTTAGCACCCCTGACTGTCTCCTCAAGGTTGTAGGAAGGAATCCTGGTCTAAACCCGTTGATTGAGGTTGAGACCTCCCATGTTCCTTAGAAGACCACGTTTGACTAACTTCGCGAACAATGTTCGCCTTGGCGAAGATTCCAATTGGAAATGGTAACAGCTTTCATAGATTAAATCGCTATATTTAACATTTCATTTTTTTCTAAAAAATATTTCGATTGATTTTGTTAATTTTAAGATATATTTCAAGGTTTTCAAATTAAAATACCCATTGAAATATCAAGTAAAGTGTTTAGAAGTTAATTATTGTGCGGAAATTGTGTTGTACAGAAGAAAAACAAGAAAATTTCAATTATTGAAAAATTATTCAGTTTTATGTAAATAACGTAAAGATATTATTTTATATTTATATTTTACCTCATATTTACATAATTACGTGTTTTTCCTATGTGAAAATATTAGGAATATGATCTAACTATATCCATTCTTCATTTGTATTATCAAAAGTAAAATAATATAGCGTCAAAATAAAAATACTTTCGTAAAACCCTGAAATATGAATTGATTCCGCTAATTGGAGTGGCGGAAAGAATTACAATCTATGTTTTAATTGTAGACTCCGTTCACTGTTCACTGTGAACTTAGAGAAACGGGGCCCAGGACGTGGAAGGCAAATTTATTTTTTTATTTATTCCGTCTTAGTGTTCTTCAAGATCATCTTACTGAATCATACATCATAATATTAAAATACTTCAACGATAGTAACAAATTAGTTAGGGACAGCACTGATGATAAGGAGGAAAAACGATATATGAGAAGGGTCGTATAGCTGTCCACAATACACCAGGTGGTAAGTTATCGAGCATCGTTTAAATAAAAGACATGCACTAGTATTAATTTTGTTCAAAATGAACCGTAATTTTAAGTACAGATAACTGTTCTTTAAATGTATATTATACAATTCTATTGAAATATGTTTACATTTTAGTAGCCAATGCTTCCTCTAGAAATTATTTTATAATCGTACAGAGGTGAATAAAGTATAATTCAATACCCGCACACAATTACAAATCGTGTAAATACACAAAATTAGTACTTTGTACCAAATTCAACAACATAAAATTTAAATTTTTGGTTTTAGTAGCTTAGAATGGAAATATATTTTGACATGTGTAATGTTTCTACAATAAACTAGACTTTGACCAATTAATCAATTAATTTTTTTCAAATAAAAAAAATTGTCTTAAATGTTGGTTGTGCTGTTCTGTCTGTGTTTAGACCTTCATTTAGTACTGAGTTATATTCATATTCTTTACTTCATATTTCGCCAAATAATAGCTAATAAATATGCGAAATGTATAAAATTTTGGAAAAAAAACTAGTTAGAAAAATACATAATTAAACATTCGAATCTATAAGAACTGTACTCGATTTTAATTTTTGTTCATTTTTCCAACACGTTGATTAAATAACTATTATCAACAAGTCAAATGAAACTTGTTTAAAAAGAAAAATTTTCTATAATTAATCTGAAAAAATTATTACTTGACATTTAAATTGAAAAATCCCATTCATTTTAGTCTTAAAAATATCACTTAAAGTTACACCCTTAATTTACTTAACATTCTTGGAATAAACAAATTTGTTTTAAATTTTACATCATTATACAATACAATATATGTAAATTAGATATTTTAATTTTATAATGCCAATTCACATTTTGATATAAACACATTGATATATTTAACTCTTATTAAAAATTATCCTTTTTAAGGTATTTATAAAAAAAACAATTCCTAACCTACCTAAAGACATTTGTCAAATAAAGCCATTGTCTTAGGCCTAATTGTGTCGTTGATTAATGACCCTTTTCAGGAGCAGAGGAGAATCTAAATCGTGTAGAGATCGGATCTGCCAAAAAACTGTTCATCGTTCCGTCACCTTAGCAGTTAGTCCTCGGAAACCTATTCATTACCCGTATGAGTCCCGCATTCATCGCCGGCCGACCACATTGTCGAGATATTATCTGTCCAAATTCGTTCCTCTACTCCCCTCTGTGCGTGCCCAACGAGACCGAAAGCCTCTGACAGCTATCCAGTCTCTGAAATGAAGAAAGAATGAATGATTGAAATGCCTAGTTGACACTGGAGCTTCATAATTTTTATTACTCGTAGGAAGGAATTTGATAGCTCATTTTATAAGAAATACATGTGTCATCCCTCTTTTTGCGACGATTATTTAAATAAAAGACAGTTATTTTTAAATATATCAAATCTCTCGTATACGTATATTCAATAAACGATCAACTAAGAATCAAAATTGTTTGGGTGAAATAAACAAGATATGAATAATATTTGTGCAATTCCGTATCGAAAAGTAGGCTTTTCTTAACACAAATTAGTTCTGTAACGGTTTACTTTACAGTACGCGTGCGGTCTTGGTTCAAAATTTTCATGCAAATTAGTTACCAATTTAATTAAATAACATTTTGTTGTCAAAACCATTTCGTTGTGAGTATTCCCATCTCACTCTAATAAACACACTGTGTCTAACTTGTTCCACAATTTCAAAAAAACCGCTGCGAACGGTTTTTATTAGTAATTATCGATCAATTGTTATTTTTTCAGAATTACACAAAATAGCATTCAATACACATGAGAAATAGGTTATTACCGCACTCATTTAAATATGAGAATTATTATTATATTAAATATAGATAATACCATTGAATTGAACATTAAAATTGACTCCATAAAATTAATTACGAAATTATCTTCATGATCAGTAAGAATATTTGATGGTCTATGACCAGGCTCAAACAATAAAATCTGTTTAGTTCAAGTGTAAACTAGGCATATGAATGAAAGGGAGAATAGCCAACAAAACCCAACTAATCAGTTTTACACACATAAATTGTGACATGTTTGTCGGTAGCAGAGAATATATGGTTCTGGGTTTGAATAGGGCATTAATATTTGTAGGTTTATTGTATTTTTGTTGTTGTTATTATTATTATTGGTCTTAGTTTAGTTGTTGTTGTTCTTTATATAACAACTTCCAAATCCGATATTATCTTTGTTTTAGGGACTGATTATCCGATTCATTCATTCCGGTTTCGCTTTATTATGACTCAATATTTTGTTGGACATTTTCTCCTCCATTTTTCCCATCGACCTATTCAAAAAGGATATTAGTCGAATGTCCACGACTGGAACAGGAGATTGATTCTCTCAAGGCAGACTGAACGATAATCAGCAGATGATTAAATCGATCCGATTCAAGACTCTGTCGCTGTCTGACCATTTTAACAGAATCAATCGGCCAGGATAAGAGGATTTTCAATTAGTCGGAATCCTTACTTATTTTTTCTCCATCTTCATTCTTTAATCTATTTTCTATGTACTGAGTTTATTTTTTTTTTCAAGTACAGAAATCCTATGAAAATGATTAATTAAAAATTCCTTTGAATAGATTCGGTCCTCAGACATTTCCCAATCGATACGAATTAGTCAATGATCCAATTACTTTTACATAGATCAATTTTTTTTTCAAATTCCTTGAATTTGTTCGATTTATTTGGTTTACTTCAAATTAAGAGATTGAGCAAAATATAAAAAGAATTGTACGATGAAAGTAATTTCAGATATAATTAGAATCTGTTTATACAAAAACAAAGTATAAAAAAATCTAATAAGAAAAAAATTGTATTTATTTTAAATTCTTAAAGGCACTTACAGAATATGAATAAGACACAAAGAAAAGTTATTTGATTTCTTAAGTTTGATTTTATAAGCACAACAAAGACCTATGAGTTATTTTTAAAAAAGTTTTATAACCGAAGGACGTTGTTTATTTATTCTTTTTTAAATTTAATTTATCCATTAATTTTAAATAATATGCTCTCTAATATAAATATAAGTATAAAACCAAGTCGAAACCTTAATCCTAAAAACTATTAATCCTCATATCAATGAAAAACAATGGTTTAAAGGCAAATCGAAATAAGGAATGAGTGAAATGCGGGTTTTTTTTATATTATACGATAATGTTCTTTACTTTAAAAACACAGTTTGCACAACTACATACTTTTACAATTCAGCGACTAACTATTTTGCAAATAAATTTGCTTCCACAAGTCAATTCTATTATTCTCTATTCACGGATACTTTTCTTCAACATCTATCTTGAAATAGAATTTTTTTCCTATGGTTTTGACAGACAGAATATCAAAATTGAATGTATTAAGCCAGAAAAATAATCATTTAGTCAAAAAATCTTTGTATCATAACATCATACAAATCAACTTTGGTTTGGTCTTATGTTTTTTAAAACAGGGAAAGAAAAATTTTAATTTTTCATTTCATTGAGAACTTGAATTCCCATAATGAAATATATAAATGAAACATTGAGGCATATAAGAAATGCATACAAAATTGTTATTTGTACTGCCATGGTGTATCATATAATCGGCTGTTTAACGGGGAAAAATTGTGAAATACGAGCCGATATCCGAAAGGCGAATTTTTCATTGTTTCAAGCATAAATAACGGATTTTACATCTGAGTAGGATAAAAATTGCAATGCTCTTAAACATCCCCAAAAACTTATCTGATTTTTTTAGATGTTAACTCTGTAGCATGGCAAGACCTGAATAAAAAAAGAAAGTAGTTCGTTGATTACGATTTTTCCGTCATTAGCGCTAAAGGTTACGCAGTAAACCGTCAGTTTTTGTTTGAATTTAGCATGCTATGCTTCTAGCTGGCGAGCCATAATTATTATAAAAAATTGGCTCATTATTAAACATAAATAAATGTAACAACTAACCTTCCAATATGAGAAATCAAATTAGTTATTTAAACAACGTGAAAGAAAAATGAACCATAATTAAACTCGAGTAGAGTTCTAATAGATACAAGTGTTTAATTATGTGTTTTTCCAATTAGTTTTTTACAAGATTTTATACAATTCGCATATTTATTAGCTATGCCGCGAAATGTGAAGTAAAGAATGAGAAGACAATCCAGTAAGGTCTAAACACATACAATTGAGGGAAGTACATACTTGTCAAGCAAATAGAACTTTGCATTAGCTACTAAAATGTAAATATTTTTCAACAGGATTGTATAAAATAATTAAAATTGAAATTCATTTAATTATTTAAAAAAATATAATATATAAATAAGTCCATCAACCAAACAAATAGGAAAATTTAAAATAGATATAAACTAAATACAAAATATTGGAATAAACAGTATGAAAATCAAGATGAAGCAGAGATAAAAATTAAAGGTGACAAACTCACAAATTGTTCCCAGGATCGGATCCAATGAGAACAAATAAACTCGTTTAAATTTCAATCCCGCATATCGTATTGCAGTCAAATTTAACGGCAAATTAAGCCATTAAAATTACGAAAACATAAGGGGAAAAGTTTAAATTTCAGTCAAAGTTTCGATCTCCAAGGAAAATGAAATTCACACGAAAATGTTCAACATTAAATACTTAAGATAAAAACCTTCGAAAAATACTTTAAAAATATGTGATAAAATAAAGTTTAATACCAAATAATAATCATAATGCTAATAATTTCAAGTATTACTTGACTTTACGTTGTTTACGAAATTTCATGAGCCTCGTTGCAAAAAAATTTCCTGCGAAAAATAAAAGTATATCGTGTTTTTATTTTGATAATCGCAATAAAGGTCAAAGATTTGTAACAACTTTGCTGCTTGTAAAAAGTTGGTCGAAAACATTCCCGACCTTAACTTTTGCGATAAACTTTTTTTTTTGATGCAAAGAAATATAATTCCAGGTGAATCTATTTAAAATTGAGATTCACAACAGGAGGAAAGTTTGTGGAAACTCGGCTAAAATGCGACATTTATTGCACCTCCCGGTGAATAATGGTTCGATCCAGCCAATCGTGTTATTCCCGGGACAGACAGACAGCAGACGGGAGGAGGAGAGGGCATATGTTCCAAGGGAGCGGTTTCCTTTTCACTGGAGACAACACAAAAGGGATATTGTTTTCGAATACCGAAATTAATTACTCATTGTATTAATTCAATTAAATTTAAATGAGAAAGTGATCGTAAATTAGGGAGGATAGAACTGGGGATAGCCAGGCAATAGCGGTAGGTCATGGGCTCGATTAATTCGTCGAATCGTAAATTAGGTGAAGGAAAATTGAGAGAAATTACTTTTTACTGAAATTTATACTTTTAAAGTAATGACAACTAAATAGCTAAACTTAATAAAAATAAGTTTAACTCGGATGTTCTAATAAGTTAGTTTTAAGATAATTAAATTGTGTTAAAAATGTAAGCTAATCTGTTATAAAAATACAATTTTTAAATACTTCATTTTGTCACTAAAATCTAACAAAAAATTCTTGAAATTGCTCTTAACTTAAAACTAATCTATTTAATTGGGAATACGTTTCTTAGCTCAAATAAAATTAAACTGCCGAAAAAAATCCAATATATATAAAAGCATTTCTGTTAAACATTGTTAAAATATTGATATAGGCTTTAAATAATTTTATAAAAGTTTTTATGCATTTTTGTTGCTTAAAATTGATATTATCACATTCAAATTTGCTGTCAAAGTCGTTATTATGTACAAGTGATTTAAAGAATACTATAAAGCACGTGTGATTTTTCTTTATTATTAAAGTGTGATCTCAGTTAAAGAAACCCATCAATTTCATATGTACGCCACTTTCGTTGGGCGTGGTTTAACTGTGTTTTGTTAGTGTAAATGGAGGGTTTTTAAAAATAAGCCACCTATTATAGAACTCCTGAACTACGTTTAGTTGTGGTTTATCATAAATGCCGCACCATGTATTTTTACAGAAATTCAAAGAACTTGAAAGATTTTTATGTTTATTTATTTAAAAATGCATAAAATTTTGTATAAAACACGGTCGATAAGCATTAATAAAGACTCCGGCCATCTTCAAGGCACTCGCTTCGCTCGTGGCTTAAAACAACCCTTGTGTTTAATAATGACTTATCTTATCGACCTTGTTGTATAAATAACTTTTATACCATTATTCGTCGGTCGATAAGATAAGACATTATTAAACTTTCAACTCTTAAAGCACTTGCTACGCTCGTGGCTTTGAAAACACCCGTGTGTTATAAAATTATGCATTATTATATAACTTAACGCACAGATCTTGTCGCCCATACTAGTACATAGGAAATATCATCTTCTGCCACAAGTGTTTAAAAAGTTTCTCAATCGCATAAATACTTTTTTAAAATCCATTTAAAATTGAACCTATTCGTTTAAACCAAATATTTTATAAATAATCCAGCAATACCGTTAAAATCTTTTATTTACAGTATCTTATAGCAATAACTTTCAAATGGATTTGCTCAATACAATGAAGTTTTAAGGTCACACTTTAATAGTAAAGAAGAAGCGTTAGTTCAATGATCAATATCAATTTTATGTTACTTAAATGCTAAAAACATATTTTATTATTTAAATAATAATAAAAAATAATCATAAAATTGTTATATTGATATAAAATCCGCTGTTTCCTGCTTTATAGAGGGTTTGGAATCATTCATATCTTTCGATAAACGACGCTTATTATTCATTTGGAAAATTTAATTTCAATATTCATCATTGATTTTTGGAGCAGTCAACGAACTACCANAAAGGGTGATTGGAGGCAAGTATTCTGCTACCGGTTTTTATATTTAAACGAAGGCATTCGCTTGCATATAGAGGGTTTAGAATCATTCATATCTTTCGATAAACGACGCTTATTCATTTTGAAACTTTAATTTCAATATTCATCATTGATTTTTGGAGCAGTCAACGAACTACCATCACCCGTTTCCTGCTTTATCGTATAGGCTTTTTGCTTAATTTGTTATTCCATTAAAACATTATGGTATGTACTTTACGATTTACTTAACAAATTGATAGCTTACGATTTGAGATTTTCTTTTATATTAAATTCAAATGTTACGCTAATATTTTGATATCTTTTAAATATGTAAAATTGCTTAAACTTACAATTTTAAAAGTGGGAATATCATTGTTAAGATTGTATGCTATACTTGTAAATAGGATCAAATCAACTTAGTAAGATATTTCTATTTCAAATGATTTTTTTTATAAAATTAACTAGTCGACGTTTTAAATGAAAATTGT
>JXOV01001188.1:0-12157 GCA_001014945.1 Clogmia albipunctata | reverse complement strand
CCCGTAAATCTTTACGGGGGATATCTTGTATTATTATAATCATCATACAAATCTAAATATCTCATTTGCGATTTAATTTTGTGGACGAAATTATTCAAAAATGGTTTTGAAATTCTATTTTTTACTTCTAAATATAGGTATTTTATTATAAAAGGAACATTATCATTTTACGTTTTGAATAAGTTAAATGATGAATTTTTTTCATTTATTCAACATCACATAGAAGTTTTATTTAAATTAATAATTTAATAAAAAATAATACATGAATATACATGTTAATAAACATACTTAGCTAATTTAAAAAAAACAATATTTGATCTAGAGAATTAAAATATTTTTAAGAAAATTGTTTAAAACAAATTAATTTTTAAAAATATATCTATTAATTCATTTTGTGAATCTTAATAGTTATTTATATAACAAAGTTNCATGAATATACATGTTAATAAACATACTTAGCTAATTTAAAAAAAACAATATTTGATCTAGAGAATTAAAATATTTTTAAGAAAATTGTTTAAAACAAATTAATTTTTAAAAATATATCTATTAATTCATTTTGTGAATCTTAATAGTTATTTATATAACAAAGTTGATAAGTCATTATAAAACACAAGGGTTGTTTTGAGCCACGAGCGAATCGAGTGCCTTAGAGTAGGTCCCAGTTTTAATTATGCTTATTGAGCGGGTTTTATACAAAATTGTATGCATTTTTAAACAAATTAACACTAAAGCTTAAAAATTCTTCGAATTTCTGTAAAAATACATGTTGCGTCCACTATAATAAACCTCAAGAACATGTAGTTAGTAAATTCTCCTATAGATTCCTTTTTTTATTTTACCTAAACAAATCACAGTGAAACCACGCCCAACGAAAATGGCGCACACATAAAATTGATGAGTTTCTTGCACTGAAATCATTCTTTAATAATAAAAAAAGCACACGTGCTTTCAAGAATTCTTTAAAGCACTTGTGCTAAATAACGACTTTGTCAGAGTAAAATTGAGTATCATAATATCAATATTAAGCAACAAAAATGCGTAAAATACATTAGTGCGGATTTTGTTAGGTATAAAACATTGAACAAATAGCCCCCATGATAACGCATGTATAACCGTATCCTCTTCTTGAGTTTTTGCAGGAAGAACTGGATCAAATATTGTTTTTAGTGATGAGATCCATTTTCACCTCGGAAACTAGGTTCATAAATAAAATTGTTTCATTTTGTGTATGTAAAATTCAAGAATGGTTATTGAGAAGCCTCTCCTTCCTTAAAGTGCCTGTTTGTTACAGTTTAAGGACTTACTATCAGTGAAATTTATTTATTTGAAAATAAGGCTCGTGCAATGGGTAAGATCAATTGAGACTGGGCTAAAATAATTGATTTGATTCTAATTAAAGTTAGATTATCTTGATGTAAACGATTTGTATTTAAAATATAATAAATTAAGAGCTTTACACGCGACATAACCAATGTAATTTTGATAGAAACTTTTTATGACAATGTTATTTCTTTAAGAATTAATTTAATTAAACATTATCATCATTTGATTTAACCCCTTCAGACTTAATTTCATTTTAACTTCCTCTTCTTCTACGACTCAACAACCGTTACCGGTCTAGGTCTAACCAATTGGATTTACGTAATCGGACTTATCAAATGCCCTATCCATTTTTCACAATTAACAATTGAATAGCTTGTTTTTCCAAATCATTATTTGTTTTGATGTGATTAGCACCATGAACAAATTTAACATTTTAAGTACCTGACAGGAAAGGTATTTTTAAATGCCTCACAATCGTTTCAAGACCTTAAAGGTGGAATTCGTGTCGTTTTCGAGGTTCTAAGGCCACAACTAAGTTTCACATTTTTAAAACCATGTCGTTATTACGGTCATACAGTGACAAAAACTGATCAACTAGAGACCGTTATAACGACAAATATTTTTTATTAGATTTAAAAACCCTATTCGAATACGAAATCTATTTTTTACCAATAAAACGATGAAAAACTTTTCTAACGGCTCGTATTTCACGCTCGATTCCTTGGCAAAACGGCTCATTTATCACTTTTGTAGCACAAATAATTATTTCATAGATCAATTTGATAATTGTTTTACAAAAACAATTTTGCGTCCGAAAAGTCAGAAAATTTCGTTATTTGCAATTTTGTATTATTATTGGCTTTGAAAAATAATAACGATTAAAAGATATTAGAAAAAAATTATCTATTGGTTTCATAGATGAAGAATTATTTATCATCAGCAGGATTTCTTTCTGGAAAATTTTAGGTTTAGATACCTTGATTAGTAATTAAAAATAATTTTGTTTATCCGTTGTAATGAAAGTTTAATAATTATTCAAAAAATATATATTTTAAAAAGTAAATGCTTTCATTTGGTAGATCCTACAGCTATTAATTTCTTCTTACAAAATATAACGTTAATTTGAGATGCAAAATAACCGCCATTTTTGTTGAAACGACTATTTTAAGTATTGACATATCGTTTGGGAAAAATTCCCATAGACATCTTTTATACTGGTATATACTGCCTAACTTCATATAAACGATTTATTATTAGAGAACACTACTTACAATGTGTCTTATTTTCGTTTTTTTAAAACACTTACTTTATAATAGAATAAATTAATTTGTATTAGACTATCACCATAAAACTTAATTATAATTCTTACCTTTTGTTCATATAAAATCCCCTCATTGTATTTTCTGGAGTATATCTAGAAGGATTGAGTGTATAGTCTGCTTGAGTCGAAGCCATTTGGGTGATAATGTCGACAAAGTCTCGTTTTGGATGATCAAGTCCATTTACCGAGAAAACTGTAAAAAATAATACAAAACATAACATTTTATTACAAAAAAATTAAATTTAATAAAATTAACTCAATTTCCTCTTACCGGACAAAATGCAAATTACTAGCGAGTAATAAATAATTCGTTGATCCATTATGAGTCGATTCATCTTCTGGGACCGACACCAATTAATCATCTGCCACCCCAGGCTGAAACTGATCCAAAGGGGACCACTTGAATGAAGACCAATTTCCATTTACCGATTATAATTCAGGGAATTGATCACCTTTTGTCAACCCAGAACAATGGGCGCTGTTATCGAGAGTTCTGGGTCAGCCTTTGTCCCACCCTTTTGTTTATTGTTAACCAGATGCTTGACCTGCAGAACAATGCCTTCAGTCTTATTAGTATTAGTTCTGTATACTCTATAGCAAAATCAGATTATATTACCAGTTAAATGGATTGATTTAATCTTAATTTAATATTAATAACTAAATTAATCCATTAAATATTGTATCGTACATAATACCTTGATTGCAAATAGGTAACTTTTTAAGAAAACTTATAATTCAAATTAAATTTCCAAATTGTTTTTGTTTTCAATAAAATAACGAATATTATGTGGAATAACTTGTTAATAGTTAAATGTTTAATTATGGAATAAATTCTAATAGACATGTGCCAAAAAAATCAGAACGCTAAAGGTGGCTTGAACATTTTAATTTTCAAAGTTATTAGTATTTAAAAATTTTAAATTAATTCGTGTTTTATTTAGAATTCGTTGTCTTTTTAAAATAATCAAATAATATTTGTGAATATTAACATCGAAAAAAGGAAAAAATGTGAAATCATTTTCTGACTACATTTATTGAATTTATTATACATATTCCAGCAAAATTAGAGTAACACGCTGTTCACATCGAAAAGTCAGCCGGTTTACAGTTCGTGAACGATTCGCCCCCATTTTAAAAATTCCAATTTTCCAATTAACTGTTGTGATTAGATAATGAAATTGCACTTCTATGTTTAATTCAATTTCTAAACTTAAAATAGAGCAAATATTAACGGCACAATGACGGTTTGAAATTGGAGTATCAGCAAATACCGTTATGTCTTCTGACTTTTGGAAGATAAGAAAAATGCGGGATCCAATAAGATGCCGAGAAATGCAATAGAGTAACTTCCCCTTTAATGTCAGTAACCCTGAGCTGCACATTTGTGCGATCGTATTATTATTATGAGAAATAAACAGCCAGTACAACAAAGATTCCATAGACATGCAATTTCATTATCTAATCATAGCAGTTAATTGGGAAATTGGATTTTTAAAATGGGAGCGGTTTGTTCACAAGCAGTAAATTTCGGTGTGATCACTGCATGTTCGGCAATAGAACTTCTGAAAGTTAGGAAATCAATTTTTGTAATTGTACATATTTAGTACCTTCAATCAATGGTCGTTAGGCTATAAGTATTTCTCACCTAAGGGCCAGGTGGTAATTAGCCACTTAAGAGCAACAAAAAAATTAAATTATTTGACGATAATTTCACAACATAACGGATTCTATCCATTTAAATATAATATAATGCACAAATTGAAATGAAAGGTGATATTTCTTAATCGCAAGTAAAACAATAAAATAAATTAAAATTTCCTTTTCAATACCTGTAAGGAACATGGGGAGTCTCAAACTCAACCAACGGGCTTAGGCATAGACTTTTTATGACTATTTGTTTTCGGAGTATTATTAGTAAATTAATAGCACTTTGACCAGTTGAAAAAGGATCTAGTCAATCCTACCCGCCCAGTGATCGAACCCATGGCCGCCGAAGAGGCAGCTGGATGCGTTACCACATCGGCAATGACGCGGTAGTAAAACAATATATAACTTTCTAAATTTTCCCGTGAAATTCGAAAAAGAAACAAAACAAAACCAATGTGATGGAGAAAACCGGATTTTAAAATTTTGTAAAAAACACAATCGATAAACACACGTGTTTTTTTTTAAATCACTCGCTACGAACATGGCTTTAATATTGCCTTATCAACCTAGTTATATAAATAACTATTTTGCAAACCAATATGATAAAGTTAGTTTTTGTTGTGACCTGACCTTTTAGGTCGCTTTTTTCTTCCGTTCTCTAATTAAAAATCAACTGTTTTATCGAAAAAAACGAGTATGAAATACGAGACAGACGTTTCCGGGTTACAAGCAATGCTTAGTATATTGCACTAGAGAAAAAATAACAAAATTTCATTAGTGGTAAATGTAATGTAAAATTGGACCAAACAACCTATGACTGAGTTATAGTCCTCACTCATATGTATAAATACATATGAATGATCACCGACCGTTGCACCATCGTGATTCCTTGGAGTGATGGGTGCCGCCCATCGCTTCCTCCTCACGTAGGCGTTTTCACAATCTATTTTTGTTTCAAGGGAGGTGGATAGGATATATGTGCCAACGACCCGCCATTCGGCACCGCTCACGAGGGCAGTATAGGTCAAACACAGTATAAGGGAATGGTTTAGGGTTAGTTTGGAATAGACAGTTAGTGAGGTAAAGGATCAGTTTATAATGAAGTTAGTGTTAGTTTTTATAATTTATGTTTGTAAGATACTATAGAGGTGAAATAAATCCATTTTCAAATATCATGTAGAAAAAACCAATATTCAACATATAGTCCAAATACACTTTATGATATTTTTCGGCAATACACATTTATGAGCAAAAACTACACAACCCATCTGACGACATTTGCCAAAGCATAATTACAAATACTTAATTATGATAATCAAATAAATAATTAATTTTAAAAAATTATTGCTTAGCTTCGATAAAGTAGGTGAGGAATTCACTCCAGCGCTAAAAATACGAATTTCATTAATGGTAAAAGTGACATATTAATTGAAATCAATATCAAAAACTTAACTTTTTGAGACAGTGTTGCAAAAAGAAATAAGTGGTTACTATTAACCGTTATTTTAAATCATAATAATGCAAAAAACAATAAACCAAAGTTGTTTGAAATAATATTTTATTATAATCATTCTAATAAGAACATTAAAAGTTTATGTATCAGTTTTATTAAGAACATAAGGTTGTTTATTGGTTGTTTCAATATAAAACAACCCACTTTTTCCCTTTGTATAAAATCCAAACCGATCCAAGTTGTATTCATCTATGTATTCAACTGTCGGATCAAGGGAGAAGTAGAACAATTCCACAGCCCTGAAGTGGCTGCAATCATACTCTTGCGACGTTGTACCTTTTTTGCAACCAGGTTGAGGTGATTTTCCATTGTTGAAAAAGAAATCTTGATGACCAGGTCGATACCCATTCACAGCGTTCGAAGTGTGACAAATCTGAACTAGTTGAGCGTCACTTCTGTCCAGATGATTCGAATTTGACAAGAGTTCTTCGCTAAATTTTAGCATAGGATCCAAGCCAAAGATTTTTCCAATCTTTCCTCTCAGTAGCTCTCCAGCTATTCCTGCAACATGAGCTCCTAAACCATAACCAACAATGGATACATTTGATAAAGATGTGTATTTTTCTAGGGATTTAATGAATTTTGCTGCGACTGCACCAACATTTCTAAGCTTCAAAAGGGTCAAAGATAGTTCGAGATTGGCTAACATCGACCAATCCATCATACAGGCGTTGGTCTGAGCTAATGTCGAAAAACGATATGCCATTGATTGAATCCAAGGCTTTTCATTATGACCCAAATAACTGTGAATAATTATTGCCACAGGATATTTAAAATTCATTAGCTGTTTCATATGGCGATCATGGTTTGAAACCAAGTTAACGATTGAACTGTTTCTGGAATGTGAAGAAAACAATATTTGATTTAAATGTGTTTTCTGTTATTAACCAAAATTTTATTAATACTGATCCAATAAGAATTTTCCTGAATGAACTTTACAAAAATTGGAAAATTTAATCTTTTTATTTTGTTGTTTCCTTATTAATTGTTAAACTATCCAGACCTTTACTGCCCTACTATGTTGGAATTGCCTTGCCTAATACTAAATTTACTTGTAAAATTAAACTTGATAACCAGAATAAGCCAATTCTTAAATAATTAGTTTATTATATAACTATTTAACTCCTTTTATATTTGAATATTGGTTACATTAGCAATTGACAACCATACAATCTAGGGATGTTTGAAATTTCATATAAAGATCAGAAAAAAAACATTTTTGTTGTTATAAAGCCAAGTTTTTAATAACTTTATTATATAATAAATAATCAAATATAGAAGTTATTTAATTATATTTCATGAAAAGTATTATTTCTGATTTGTTCTATCTGGTTATCAAGTTAAATTTTCGTTGCTAATTGGACAAAATATTTTACTTTATTAGACATCCGCGGATGTTTAAATTTGTGTGGATGTTCCGCGGGTGCTGATGGGAATAATCACAACACCCCTTTTACAATCCACCAAAACAACATATTGTTGTATAATGACTAGGCTTCAGTTCTAATTAAGTTTTTTAAGTTTGATCTCACTTTTATTTGCAAAAGGTGCAGATATGATTTTGCTATGGGTAATACAATTTTCTGCGTACTGCCTCAACATTTTTTTAAATTGCAAAATAATCAAAGAAATATGTATTACCAAAAATATTTAAATAAAGTTAATCAATACAAAACACGTAATTTTATTAAAACTTATTTGACTTTATTAATAATATTTAGTTTTATGTATAGGTTTTTGGCTACTAGAGAATTATTGTTTGCCATCTATTGATTGTGATTCGATTAAATCTGTACTTGATGAGAAGAAAAGTAGATAATCAAACTAATTAGAATTTTAAGAAATAATTGAAAAAAATAGTAAATAAAACCTCTGATCTCAAAATAAAAGTCTTTTATCTGGGAAAGGACATTATTAATAAAATTCCGACTGTTTCTATTTCATAATCGAAATTATAAAATTTATTTCCAATCGTGGTATTGATGAATTTCATTAAAAAAGGTCCAAGATCGACCACAAAACTCCTTCCAGAGCGCTTTTAATACAATCTACAAGAACTCTACTATACAACACATCTTTGCTCTTCTAGATTTGTTACAAATCGGTTGTCGTAACTTTTTTGTAGTAAAAATTGGAAAACGCTATTTTAAAATATAGACTATAATAAATAATACGAACGCTAAATTCTTTTCCTCTAAAAATTTAGTACATTAAAAGTGTTTGCTACCTACAAGTTGTTATTATTCCTAAAGCTAGTTTTAGGGACAAACAAGTAAATAAAAATTTATAGTAAACTTTTGGATTTTGTTTGAAAGTATTTAAATTTTTTTATCAAATTGGAAAGAAAAACATCATTAAACCCTTCCTAGAAACATATTACTCGTGCTTTAAATATTTAACCGCATTTCTATCAATTTTGAGAATCTCTATAAAATCAAATCTTTTTTATTTCAAGTTTTATATTCCAATTCAATCTTTAAGCAGCTTTAAGATGCACTAATTGGATAAAGTCACTTACACTTTTCTGCATAGAAATCGAACGCGATTTTCCGCCCTGTAGTCTTCTGGGTGTCGATAAAAGTCCAAGGAGCTAGTCATTACCTGCCAGCTATTTAATAATCTCTCGTGTCGATTTTCAGTCAAATTGTGTTTTCTGGGAGCAGTTTCTACGCGGAGAGGAGCCAGTTCAATTAAAACCGACTTTATGAATTGATTACAATTATCGGCTAATTACCAGAAATTAATCCTTGAACGGCTTCCAGAGGCACCGACGACAAAAACGACAGTTCCAGTATCAATATTTTGAGAGCAAACATTTCCGAAACCTCCCAAAGTTGATCAAATTTTCGGTCTCGGTGAGAAGGTGACGTTGACTTAAATACGAGGCCAGGAGGGAGCGTCACCCTATCCTCCCCCTTCTACTCCTCCTTCTCCACAGAAAAACAAAACACGAACTCTGGCCAAATATTTGTCCAACTGATGGGACCTGGAATACGGGCTTAAAACCAAATTCAATTCTTATCATTTTCGCCAAACAATTGCACCGCATCACTGGCTTCCAATTGTTCCAATTTCGAGCACAGAACAGATGATTGGCGAATTATTTTGAATTTTGAGAGGGTGAATCACACAGCACAGACCAGAATTATTTTGCAGTACCTCTTCAATCAATGGGCCCACGTTTCCCCATCATCAATCAACGAGCGCTCCCAACAATTATCCGCTATAATTGCCAAACGATTTGCACACAAACAAAACCAACTAATCGCATTGACAATAATAGGATAATGGGATTCGAAAATTAATCAATTGAATTCCAATATCATAATCCTATTTTGTCAACAATCTTCTTAATCATCCAAATGTCAATAAAAAGCGTTTTTGATAGCTCTTTATCATTTAATTAACGCATTTGAAATATAATTTGATTTAACAGTATTAGAAAAATCGTCAAATATGAAAAATGAAAACATATAACGTATTTATGGTTTAATCCATCAAATAGATAAAGCATTAATCAACACTAGAGCCTTTTAAAATCACGAGCATAGCGAGAGTTTAAGACAGTGGCCTTTGGATAAAAATGCTTAAAATCCGTGATTTAAATAAAAAAAATTTTGAATGAGAGAGATTTTAGTGATTCTTTTAAACTGAAATAGTTGATAATCTATTGTTCAATATATATAGCGCAAAAATTGGGTCGCTTTTTCATAGTAGGAGGCCAGTAACTATCTTTGGAAGTCTAAAAACCCATATTTCAAATTACGAGAAAATAGTACAAAATTCTTTCCTTTTAATAAAGTAATGATGACTATCTTCAATTGTGAATGATAATATCGGAACAATAGGATAGCAAAAAGTCACAGTTACGAGTAATATTTTCGTATAAAGCGAGTTTTAAGGCTTTTACGGGCCTAGATATTAACTAAAATTTAATCGAAGAGATCGTAAAAGGATGAAACACGGTGTATATAAAAAAAGAAACAGTTTAAGGAAATCTTAAATATTTTGAATTTGTGTTGTCAAATGAAATTATCTCTGATTTTGTGTGTAGTTTCCAAGGGCGATAATAACATAAAGGTGTCAATCAACCTTAAATCACATATCTGATGTCGTTTAAGATTATATTTCATTATACTAATTTATATCCCTTATTGTGTCCAACCTACCATACCAACACTAACTTCATAAACTGATCCTTTACCTTACTAACTGTCTATCCAAAACTAACCCTAAACCCTTCCCTTATACTCTGTTTGACCTATACTGCCCTCATGAGCGGTGCCGAATGGCGGGTCGTTGGCACATATATCCTATCCACCTCCCTTAAAATTATTATTTTTTAATTGTTTGTTATTGATAATACGCTTTTTTCCTATTATTTCATTGTACTTAGTCATTATAGTTTCCAAATTATGAAAAATACTTACTTATTATAAGGTTCTTTTAATTACCCCAAGCTCCGTACTGGAATGTGGTGGGATATATTATGATTTTAAGGTTCTACTAGCATTTCCCGCAGCTGTGTGTTAAAATTCAAGTTTTTAAAAACCAATTTATCGGAGATTTCTCATTTGAAATGAATTGTTTTTGTATAAGCTCTCAAATACCGAATCCTGTGGCGTTCCAAACCACAGTTTACATATAGTTTATGACAATTGTTTGTTACTAAAATCTAATTTTTTTTATCAAAATTCGTTATTTACACATTATATAACCACAAACCAATCGCAATAAAAACATCAGTTCGTAGTGAGTAAATTATTTTGTAATAAATATTAACTAAATTTAAAAAAAAATTAATACCTTATTGATAACTTTAAAATTATATTAGATTTATAATGATATTTTGCAAAACAATTCTAATAGAGTCGCTGAACATAATGAGTCATGCCGATTGTTTTTATTGTAAAACATCACTTCCCTTTTGTCAAACTGTTTCGATTAGTTCATGTTTCCGTCATATTTTTTAAACTTTCAATTTTTGCTCTAAGAAATAAATTTGACTGATATTTTTTATAATTTTTTTTCAGATATTTGTTTTGAAGGTTAATACTTTAAGGGCATCGAACCTCTTCAATGTATACCTAACCTGACAAATCAATTAGTTCGGTAATGACTGTTATTGAACTTATTTACCCTTGATTAAATAACTTATCCCTAACTGAATAAAATGGGCTTTAATCCTGGCACAACTCATTAATCAGCAAAAGCAATGGCTGATAAATCGAAGAACAACAATCGATTTATATTGGCTTAATTAGGGGCTGTGAGTAGATTTTCCATTAATTATTACATCGATGGATTTCTTTCCGATAATTAAATGTAAATGATGTATCACATGGAAATGAATGCCCTCCCCTTCTTTCCAGGAAAGGTATCGATTTTCATTTTGCCATTGAAGGAATCGTTGAAAAGTAAAATTGGTCGTAAATATTTGATTGTGAGGTTATTAAAATACTAATAAAAAGTACAAAAAGCTTTGGAACTCTATTTGTAGAAACACTCAATGAGGTTTTTTGGTAAATATTAAAGTTTACTTTTCAATAAAATTTCTTAAGCAAATCAATATGAAATTTTCAGATACAAGTACGAGTATAAACATTTTAACCTCTTAATTACATTTGATTCAAAACAAGGAAATTGAAAGTTTCGGCACGTGTTATAATTATAATTAATTTTCAATCTGTTGGTGCTCTGTTTCAAGTACTTAATCGATATTTTAATTACTGTTTATCCCAAACATGTTGTCGTTTTGAAGATGTTTATGTACTAATTATTTATTACAAAATTAACTCAAATAAAAACAACAATTTGAATTAATTCTATTTTTAATATAATATAAGAAAAGCCCAAAAATTGATAACTGATTTGTTCACTTTTTGTTGAATATAAATTTACACATTTAAGTCATTTTGAATTGATTTCATATTTAAACTTTTTGTTTGGTTTCAGACTAAAAATTTTATAATTATTTTATTTATTTATTTATTTACTGTTTATTAATCATCAGATTATAACAGGATTCGATTACATTACTGGTTTTTCAAAATAATTCAATAATAAGTAGACGCTTGGCCGAATTGAGTGTAAAGTCCATCTCCCGTGTTGTACAATACAGAAACAAAAGGTTGATGAAGCTATCTCTCAAGCGAGAGTGGCATAAAACTGGATTGATCCGCTGGTCTTAATAACCGTTCCTCCTTCATCTCTCTTCTCGTGGACCACCTCATTGGAAGAGAACAAGCACTGGTTCCTCGCTGCACACATCTCGGTTGTCAGAATTCCCACTTCTTCTTGATTTCTGAATTTTGGTCTACGATCCTCAAAAATTGGGTCCGACTCATCAT
>JXOV01001185.1:0-20082 GCA_001014945.1 Clogmia albipunctata | reverse complement strand
TACATACATACATACATACATACATACATACATATATATCAGATAATTATTAAGTGCGTGACAAAGGTTCTAAATTCGACTGAACTCAGGGTCGAATACTTTCAGGAGTAACTGTATGTCACTTTAACTTTTACTATGAAAATAAGTGATTCTTCTTCCAAAAAGAGTGTTGAAATGAAATTATTACAGCATTCAGTGGTGCAAAGTGTCGTATTTCGTGCTTACTTTGACGATTGAAATGTTAATATTACACCTTCGAATAATGCAAATGTAATATGGTATATAAGACTTGTTTTTTTATACACATGATCGCTAAGTCGGTGTCATAAATACAGATTTAAAAAAAACTATTGTATGCTTACTTATCTGACAGGCTCTGTATGTTATTATTTATAAATCATATAGAATATTTTTAGATTGCCCTGAAAATAAGTTTAGGTCAATCTAAAATTAGATCTTTACAACTATTTCATTTATAAAATCGAAAATTATTGTAGATTTATTTTACAAAACAATAGATTCGTATGGATTTTAATTTCAAATGATTTTAGTCCAAGCGATAAGTGATAATAGATTTTCGCGTTAGATGTAAATAAATGATATTAGAAATCGAATACATTTAAAAAATATGAATGAATTTCAAACATATTCTATTAATAATTTATTTAAATAAAAATAAATATTTATTTGAATCGAACATATGGCGTAGTTTTCTCTGTGTTTCGTGATATAAAACGACTGATGGGCTCTTCACATGTGATTCGTTATGACTAAGTTCGAAAGTAGCCAAAAAGATCTATTAGATAGACAATTTAGTTGGTAATGATCGCAATGTAATTATTTATAAAGTCAAACGGTAATGTGTGACAGTCAAATAAATTGCCCAGTTCTTGTTAAACCAATTCAATAACAACTAACTACAGAGGCAAGTAAATATTTAGTTGAATTTTGTTAGTAAAAGTAATTGCTTGCAATATTTCTGATTTGTTTTGAATCTGTGCGAAATGTTTACAATCATTACACAAATAAATTAATATTCGACGGAAGCGATGATTGACACTGTTTTTAATATATACGTATAACTTATCTTTCATCATTCCCATTCTTCCTCTGTAATTAGCTTATAGACCGTTTCGAATATTAGACATACAGATAATATTTGGGAGTATTCATTTAAAATAGTTGTTTTAGCGATAAAGATGTAGAACAAGTTGTTTATTAAAGAGAAGACGATTTTCATCGTTTTCGGAATTTACACCTGAAGTGTTCTATGTAAAATGTTTAAAAAATTCTTTTTAATATTAATCTTTATACAATCGTCTATCAAATGATACCACAAAATTATATATAAGATAAGTATTAAGTGTGTGTCAAAACTTCTAATTTCGATTACATTCAGGGTCTAATAGTTTCTTTAGTAACTTCATTACAAAGTTGTAATCAATGTCAAAAAGAAAACAAAAATTTTAAATATATTTTTATTTTATTTAATTAAACGAAATCTTGAAATCAACATAATTTAATTAATTGTAATTTGTAATACTAATTTATGCTACAATAAAATTACTAATAAAAGACGTTTTGAAATTGCGGTTTAATTGTTATTCTTTTTTTAAATCTAGAAAATACACAATTTTATAAATCATTTCTATTATTTCGAATCAACAAAAAGATTAATCATAATATTTTTTTATGCAATCAGGTCACTAGGATCGCAAACATAACGAGTGTATTATCGAACGGCGGTGTGTTAAACAATATTTTCGGCCATGTTTTATACAATATTTTAAGCATTTTTGACATCATAGCCTAAAATTAACTGTTTATTTTTTAAAATTTCTACAAACTTTTTTACTCTATCTGACACAATTAATTTTCATTCTTATTTCATTTCTACATTTATATAATGAACGAGAAGATTGATATGTTTCGTATCTTTCCGAATATTCATAATGAAATATTGATTATCTATTTTGTTTAAATAACCTTTGGTTAAAATATTCCCAACAAAACTTATTTTACAAGAAAGTTTATTTTTATTTGTTTTGGACGAATAAATTTTTTCTCTTCACAAGAAGGTATAAGGTTAATATCACAACAATAGTAATAGAGGGGACGGTCATTCCATATGAAGTCCATAGTGAAGTTAAATACCTAGGAGCGTTTCTGGACAAAAAGCTAAACTGGAACAGCCACCTTGACACAGTGATCAACAAAGCTTGTGTACTTGTCGCAGTTACTGTGGCAAAACCTGGGGACTTAATCAGAAGATGATGTACTTAATATACACAAGATTAGGCCTACTAATACTACGATAAGAAATTTTAATTTCGGAAGAAGGTTTGAAGTGGAAATCCCAGACCGAGCCGCTTGGTCTGAGATACATGAACACAGAAATCCTAATTCTCTAATATGGTACACAGATGGATCTAAGATTGAAAAAGGCCCACNATGGTACACAGATGGATCATATGGTCTAAATACCAGGATATCAGAATCCTTAGGCAAGTGGCCCTCAGTATTTCAGGATGAAGTCATAGAAATCATGAAGTGTGCTGATATTATTATCCACAAAACGCCAAAGGGTATGAGAATATACTCTATTCCGACAGTCAAGCTGCAATTAAGGCACTAGTCATTTTAAATAAATTCAAAACTCGTCCAAGAGTACTACAATACCCTCCAAGACCTGTCGGTACGCAATAGAGTAACTGTTTGTTGGGCACCGGTTCATTCAGGAATAGACGGAAATGACAGAGCCGATGAACTAGCACGCCTCGGGGCCATCGACCCAAATGATAGGTCCTGAACCTTTCTGTGGAATCAGAAGGTCCACAGCAAAAAGTGAAATTAGTTCTTGGATTGTTGTATTACGGAAACAGTACTGGGACAACCATGTGGGCCTCCGACAATCCAAAAACCTCATAAACCCCTCAGAGGACTAGTTGGTTTCTTAACAGGACACTATCCTGCCAGATAACATCTGAATAAAATGGCCCTTTTAGATAAGACCATCTGCAGGTTGTGCCTGAAAGAGGCCGAGTCTACAGAACACATTCTATGTGAATGTGGGGCTTTGGTCGGACTTAGAAGAGAGGTTCTTTCTCGTGAGGTGATGGAATCAATTGAGATTAGAAATATTCCGATTCGGATGATTGTGACTTTCATTAGGAAAGTTATACATCTCCTAAGCTAAAAATAACGCAAATCATCTTTATAAAACAATAAAAACTTAAATTGTCAATATAAGCAACTGGATCAAAGAAAATCCACTCCTTTTGTTGTTGATTGAAATAAGAGGACAACTTAAATAAAATAACTTCATTTTGCTGTTTCCCGATTGACTCGTGTAAGCATTCCTGTGTGTAAAGAGAAGAAGAATTCTATCGTTCCAAATTCAGGAATCATTGACACAATTTCCAATGGGTTTTCCATTTTCACTTTCATCACCGTTGTCATAGATAGAGTTATTGGCATGACCCGCATACTACGAAAGAGAATGGCTTATTTCCTACTCGTTTTGCCAATTTCATCACACAGATACTGATATTATTTTTTGTTTTATTAACTATGTATAACCTAATACAATAAGTTTATCCCAAAAATTGTACCAAAAACTCGGGACAAATAGGTTTTCTTTAGTTGATGTGTGAATTGTTTGAGTCAGAACAGCTGGATGGATGCCAAAAGCAACCTTAGAATATTCAATGCCACGACTATGCCGAGATCACATGGATCTCGCGTTTAAATATTAGCACTAGAATATGATGACGTCCGCATATCACTGTTTTAGCAAAAAAAAAATCAATACTCTTGAAACGTTATTAAAAATAGCAATTGCGAAAATATACGGCCTCTTTTAGATTTCACCAAACCAATTTAAAACGATTAATTGAAATTGATCCATTGATTGGCTAGTTGACTGATTTATCACATTAAAAAAATAATAATACAAACTTTTAGCTATTTTTTAAATGCCGTGTCGTATTTCAAATGTTAGCGCATAAAATTAATGGTCTGTCAAATTCACTTAACGCATCTGGCTCAAAGTCAAATCAAATGCGTCGTTACAAAGAGTATTTCATTATAAAAATTCCTTTATAACTAATGGTAATTACTTTTGTTAATTGCTATTTCGTCAATCAATTCTTATACGAAAGATCGAAATGTGAATGATCGAATCCGCAAGAACCAAAATAACAAGTTTGATTCACAGATTGATTCGGATTTTTATTTTAAGCTCGTAATTTCGTCGCGCAAGAAACGAATTCGACTACACACAGGGAAAATAGTTTAAATCCGGTTTTTTTAAACACATTTGAAATAATATATTTGTTTTAAAATCTTTTAATGATTTCAGTTTCGAAAAGTATAACTTTTTAAATAGTGGAAATTTTGATACTTTTATACTACCGCTTCAGAGCCGATATGGTAACGCACTTGACTGCCTTATCGGAGACCACATTGGTTCGATCATTGGGCGGATCCTTTATCATCTGGTCTAGGTGCTTGACTAATAATACAATGAAAACACTTAATCATAAAATGTCTAAACCCGGTTGTGCTCATTTTCCTTACAGGAATTTAAATATTACTACGTAGAAAAACACACTTTAGTATTAAATTTCACAATTATTTCCCTAATAAAATCGTCGATTTTACGCACTATGTAGAAACANGTCTAGGTGCTTGACTAATAATACAATGAAAACACTTAATCATAAAATGTCTAAACCCGGTTGTGCTCATTTTCCTTACAGGAATTTAAATATTACTACGTAGAAAAACACACTTTAGTATTAATTTTCACAATTATTTCCCTAATAAAATCGTTGATTTTACGCACTAGAAGCCNATCCTTTATCATCTGGTCTAGGTGCTTGACTAATAATACAATGAAAACACTTAATCATAAAATGTCTAAACCCGGTTGTGCTCATTTTCCTTACAGGAATTTAAATATTACTACGTAGAAAAACACACTTTAGTATTAAATTTCACAATTATTTCCCTAATAAAATCGTCGATTTTACGCACTATGTAGAAACACAAATGACTATTTTATATCTACTGAAAACCTATTTGGAAAAATAATCTAACAACATAATATAAGAATGATAAAATTATTACATTTTAGCTGAAAAATAAAGATAAATAAAATGATAATTTGGAATGACTTATTCAATCTCAATTATTTGAATTACATCACATTAAAATAAAAAAAAAACAATTAGAATATTCATTTTTGGTTATTTCATTAAAATTTTAACGGAAAAACATAATTTTTGTTAAACTGTTATAATATTTATTGATATAGTCAAGTCTTGATTAAAAAATGTTAGTTTTGTACAGATATTCTTTTTAAATTTAGACATTGAGCCTAATTTGATCGAAAACTATGAATATTATTTTTCATTAACGAAAATAAGTAAAAATAATACTCAAATCATTAAATATTACTACCTTTCGTTTCTAGAGAAATGAATTTTTCTGAAAGTTAATACAAATTTTTGTTTTGTATAAAATTTGTTTGAATGTAATCCGTTAGCGTTGTCTTTAAATAGATTTTAAGCTTGAATCAACTCTGAAAGTATAAGAGGATCAGTGAGATCGCGACAACCGTTTTAAACTGCAGCAAAACGGTTTGAAGTAGTTCGGAAAATTTAATTTTAAACTTTTAGTGAAAAAATTTATTAGAATGGAATCAGTATAAAAGAAACATCAAGTAAAAAAGTGATTACTTAAAAAGTAAAGTTAATGGTGCTTAAAATTTAATAATTTGTGAAAAATGTGGTGATTGTGAAACTTTTCTAAGCGATGAGAAAATTGCGATTATTCAACCGAAATTCTAGATTCTAATTAAGTTGCTAATTCAAAAATAAATTAGAGGATAGGGCTCAATATAATACACGTTAAATGTGCGTTTATTCGGTCTCAAAACCTGATATTATCCGATGCCAAAACGGCGACTACTTCCGGAACAGATTCCCGATCTTTATGTTCTAGAAATGGTCTCAAGAATTTTTACAGCATAAATCAACAGTTTGTGGCGACCGAGTCCGTTAATTTTGTTGTTGTTGTGACCAATAATTTTCGCGGTGGGAATTAAGAGAATCACTCACACCACCAGTATTTATTTTTCCTATTTTCCTCGTGCTTATGTTTTTGCTCTTCGACAGGAAAAAACCAAAAATAAGTCTAGAGATGTTCTCGCAACTCTGATATATTTATTTGACGAGGATATAATCACACACATTCTATGGGAAAATTGATGTAGGTCTTTGCCGAATCAAATTGAGGACAAAAAAAATATGTTCCATAAATTAAATCATGCTTACATAAATCAAGCTCAATGAATTAAATAAAATATAATAATCAAAAGTTCTAATGACATTATAAAAAATTGTGAAAGAGATACTAGGCTTCTCCACCACTACAGTACAATCCCGTGATTCTCAAACTTTAAAGTATTGTACTTTTATAATAATATAATACTAATTTTCCCACTGCATTCCATTACGAATCTGGAAGTAGTCTCAATCATCGGGTGTTAGTCTTTTCATGACTATTTATTTTCAGTGTATTATTAATTAATTAATAGCACCTAGAGCTTTTAAAGAAATAAAAAATTAAATAAATCAATAGTGCGGTTATTATGTAATACAATTATATATTCAATATACACATTGTTACAGATAATTGAATACATTGATTTCTTTCAATTTAATCAACAATACCTCTGATATTTTCCATAATTTTGAAAAATCATTTTGTAATTGGATTAAATTGTTTCAGAATATAATATAAATATAAATTTAAGGGATAAGGTTTAGGCAAATGAATTTTGGAAATAAAAAAATCACTGCATTACTGGGATTTGAACACACGACGCCAATTTTGTGACGCGACGATTATCCATGTTATCCAGACCCCAGGGATAAGGTTAATAACAACTACTTCTCGAATGCAAAAATTGATATGGAACCATTCTATATGTAATTTTTAAAAGTTTGTTTTAAAAAATCTATTATTTTCATTTTAAAACATAATTTTTAAGACCAAAAAAACAAAAAAGGAAAATACATGAGAACTGTTGTAAATTTTTCTTCTTCAGCATATGGTTGTACCAATTATTTAAATTGCTAATTGACTAGTAGAGCATAAACAAACAGTATTAACACTATTGTAAACATTATTATTAACTCAATAATTGAGATGTATTGATAATGAAGTTGTTTTTAAAGCCTCTTTGATCTTTTCTTAAAAATATAATTAAGCTCTTTATTGGCAGGCTTCATTACATAATTAGTATTCACAAATATTTAGTATTATTTGTGAAAAAATAAATATTTACTCTCATTTGGGCATTTTGGAGTGGAAAAATAATTAAAAGGTAATCAAAGGTACAATTCTATTTTATTATAATACTCAGAAGGAGAGAGAGGATATTAAACAGACAGTGAACCTATTAGAACAATTTAATTGAACCGTTGTTTTGTGGGCCAAAGAGGTCGGATCTGTTACATAGTGAAATATCGCATTTTCTTGTCGCTATTTCAGTGTTGTGCAAATATTTATCGATCCACATTTAGAGTCAGATGATATTAGCCGACGAGCGAATTCACCAAGAGAGTGATACATAATTGGTGCAGTGCAACTGTAATGAGATGAATTGAAGTGGAAAGTGCATCATCATTACGAAATCGCATTAAATTAGGATTATTCCAACACACAATGTCCGGTTGTTTTGCGACTGTTGATCCCATTCGATCGCCAATTGATATGTCCAAGCAGTCGGACGTACTCAAGGTATTTATACTTTTTTGTTGAACAAAATTGATAATATGGCAGAATTCTTTGTGCAATTCCATAAAGGATACAACCAATTAACATAAATCTGGTATTAAATAATTTTTAGCGATATTATTAAGGACTTTCAAAGTTTAATGTAAACTTTTAAGTATTAGCCCTTTGTCAGTCTATTTCGACTAGACTGGCAAAATATTTCATTATCTACCGTTATGTAAATTAAACTGCTTTTCTGTATTATTAAATAAACAAAGAACGATTTTCATAAAATTGATCAAATTCATATAGAAATTCGTTCTATAGCAATTGTTTGACTAACCGAACGTTTACATTCAATGGAGCGTTTTATGAGATGCACATATAGAAATCTCTCTTTCAAACAAATGATTATACCAATGAACTTGCAAGTAAGAGACAAAATATATAATTCTCTCTATTCAGTTAAATTTCAGAAGAGAAATAAGACCAAAAATTGATTGAATGGTAGAATTTAAATTTTAAATTGATCTTTTTATTTATTCAAATACATATNACTAACCGAACGTTTACATTCAATGGAGCGTTGTATGAGATGCATTTATTGAAATCTCTATTTCAAACAAATGATTATACCAATGAACTTGCAAGTAAGAGACAAAATATATAATTCTCTCTATTCAGTTAAATTTCAGAAGAGAAATAAGACCAAAAATTGATTGAATGGTAGAATTTAAATTTTAAACCCAAATTGATTTTTTTTTATTTATTCAAATACATAAAAATCCTGCATAAAACCTTGTTTAAGACCCTTTTGATAAGAATTATTAAAATCATAGACCATCTTCAAAACTCTCGCTATGCTCGTGACTTGATAAAATCCTAGTGTTTTATAATTTTATCGAACAAGTAGTATAAATAACATTTTGTTCTCAATCAAAATTAGTGCAATTTAATCATTTGTGTTTATGGGTACAACAAATTGACAACCTGAAAAGAGGCAATTTGTATTTTAATTGTGTGCCATTATGTCTACTCTAAAAATACTCCTTGGGCAACTGTCCAATCTCTCGTCGGTCTTCCACCGCCGTGATAACTTGCTGGCTGCATTTCTTTTCCTGATTTACTACCAAAATAGAATGCTCTAAATTGGCATAGACTGACAGAATTGAAGCAAAAGGTTTTACCGGTTTAATGATATATTACTGCTTCATGACGACATTTAGTTCGTCATTAATTCAAATTTATTAATTTTAATGTCTTGACCGAAACATGTCATAAAATAACCACTGCATATTGTGTTGTGAATAGTAATCCTTAGAAAGTTCCATCAGTCTGTGGCGTCATATACGTAATATTTGAAATTTAGGATGATTGTTTTCATTTAAAAAATATTAAGGGAATTTTTTATATCTCTTATTTATATTTTAAAAAAAACCATTACATACGTAATATATTAAAACTATCCCTTTATAACCGGTCTAGTTGCTATTAATTGACTAATAACACACTGAAAACCAGTCAATGTAATGTTGGTTGACCGTCATGTTCCTTACAAATTAATTGAAACTATACTCACATAGTTATAGCAAAAAGCATTATATTAAATAACATTAACAAATTAATTGAAACTATACTCACATAGTTATAGCAAAAAGCATTATATTAAATAACATTATTATATTTTGTTAGTTATGGCTCTGAATTAGATAGATTTAAATTTGTATAATGGGCGCAGAACGCGCTCGGGAATTATATCCCTTATTCGTATATAATATTATATGGAAATAAAAAAATCTCTAAAATTAGGNATATCCCTTATTCGTATATAATATTATATGGAAATAAAAAAAATCTCTGGTCTTGTGTCTAAAATTAGGAAAAACATGAATAAAATTTTCCTCCATCAAGTCCAAATTCATATTTTTGCTCAAGTGTTCCAAATGTAGTTTTATTACTCTTTTGTTTTCTTATATTCGTATTTTGCGACCTAATAAAGGGCGCTACGACGAATTAAGTAATTTACTAGTGTTTTTATAGTCCATTTTTCTTACCCATTTAATCAATTAAATGACATTTAATTGATAGCTGATTAATTTGTAATTGTTAAGATATTTTTCCATATTTTTTTTGTAAACTTTAGATATCATTAATTTTGTGAACTATATTTACAAAGTTCTGGTAACAAAATTCACAATTTATGAATCATTACCAACGGTTTTTAAAATAAACTAAATAGACTAAATTTTGTGGTTGTCGAAATAGACTATAATAATCGCGTTTTAATTGCCCGAGAATGTGTGCGAATAATATTGACACTTCTGAACAAATATTTATTTGACTAAGCCTGGTTATTATTTCCTCTCGATGACGGTATTACTCCGGTTTAGAATGAGAGTGAAAATAATAACAATTTTCACATTCCACACGCATTCATTCGTAATCACGAAAATTATATCCAAATTATTAATTGCCCGTGAAATAATCCGTTTATTCTTTTGGCAAGCGGAAATTCATGATACCTAAATAAATTGGTCGGATTTTATGGAAGAGATAAATTCATCTGTTGCCATTTAATGTTTGTTTTCCCACAACGCGATTTTATGACGGGACTTCATTTATTTTTTAGTATTTCTTGAAGTGGTGAAGTCATTTTATTACGGAGAATTCTTCGAATTATCAAATGTTTGACTCAGTTAATATCTGTTATACGGCAAGTTAATAAATGTAGTATAAATTTAAAGCCTATTTTTAAACTAGTATATTTCGATACATGTGGTGAAATAGAGGATATTAATAATAACCAATTAATCGATAATTAAAACTATAAACCGTTCGCAGCGGTTTTTTTTAAATTNGTTTAAGTAAGACAGTGTGTTTATTAGAGTGAGTTGAGGATNTATAAATTTAAAGCCTATTTTTAAACTAGTATATTTCGATACATGTGGTGAAATAGAGGATATTAATAATAACCAATTAATCGATAATTAAAACTATAAACCGTTCGCAGCGGTTTTTTTTAAATTATGGACACAATGTGTACCAGTAAGACAGTGTGTTTATTAGAGCGAGTTGAGGATACACACAACGAAATGGTTTTGACAACAATATGAATTTTCATTAAACTGGTGACA
Organism: Clogmia albipunctata; assembly: GCA_001014945.1. Classification (NCBI taxonomy): domain Eukaryota; kingdom Metazoa; phylum Arthropoda; class Insecta; order Diptera; family Psychodidae; genus Clogmia; species Clogmia albipunctata. The sequence continues at coordinate 9,163 of JXOV01001185.1, read as the reverse complement.
ATTTGCGTAAGAATTTTGAATTATTTCAGCACTCCGCGAANATTATTTCAGCACTCCAGAAAAGTAAACCGTCACAGAACCGNAGAAAAGTAAACCGTCACAGAACCAATTTGCGTGAAGAAAAGTCTGCTTTTCGATACGGAATTGTCCAAAACTATATACAAATCTCTAAAATAAAAGTCAATTAAACTTCTCAAAAATCGCGGGAAAATAATAATAATATTCTACATATATTTTTATGCAAAACTAATATTATTAAACAAATTTGCGTTTTTAACAACAAATTTGTTGTCAAAATTCAAATTAAGGAATAGTCTACTACAACATCTGATACACCTAATTCTTAATAGATGATAAAATATGGATCCCAACATAAAAATTAATATTTACAAATTGTCCTAAAGACCTATACTACTATGCTCTATGTATCTAGATTGCCATGTAACAGTGATCATACCTTTACAAATAAAATAACAAATTACTAAAATATATACCAGAACCACTGCGGTTTATAATATATCTAATATTAATTATAAGAATTAATAGACCAAGAGAACTTCAATAACACTATAATTGGTTCGTTATTCACTTTTTTTTTCATTCTAAAATATTATTTCAAAGAAACACATTTCAAATATTTTTGTAAGCTATCTTTAATTTAAAGTAATAAAGTAAAATAGTGTTTCTTTAATGTAAAAAATTACAATATTCTTTTTTATTAAATAAAGTTTTAAAAAAATTGATTTTCAAGAAGATATTTTTTGTAAACAAATAAATAAATAATAAAACTTGTATGAAATTTCTTGGGGACGGTTTAATTCATATTTTTTAATTAATGTATTTCTAATAGGTAGAGATACCACTTACTTAAGGAGGAGGCGTTGGGCGGGACCCATCACTCCAAGAAATCACGATGGTGCATCAGACCAGTGATCATTCATATGTATTTATACATATTAGTGAGGGGTATAACTCTGGGTTGATTGGTCCAATCTTACATACATACATTTAAATTTCAATAAAATATAATCATGACTTTATTTATTATCATGTCACACTTTAAAATTTTCTCTATTCCAGGGTCCGGAACAAATACATGTATCGAAATTTTACAAAGAAGCCAAAAATGGACAGTTGATTAGTTTTCTAAGTGAGGACGCTCAAACATTACACGACTGCTTCCGAAGAGGAGTGATCAATTCAAATAATGGACCCTGCTTAGGATGGAGAGAGTCTATTACAGTGCCTTATCAGTGGATAAACTACAACGAGGCTCTATTGAGAGCCCGTAATTTCGGATCTGGTCTCATCGGACTGGGGCTTCAGGCCAAATCCTTTGTGGGAATCTATTGCCAAAATCGACCGGAATGGATTTTGTTGGAACAAGGCGCCTACTGCTACTCTCTAGTCATTGTCCCCTTATATGACACCCTTGGTCCTGACGCGTGTGCCTTTATAATTTCCCAAACAGCAATGGCCGTGGTTCTGGTCGAGGATGACAAGAAAGCCAATTTATTGTTGGACAAATGCCCCAAAAGTCTTCGAACAATCATCACTGTGAAACCAGTTCGACCTCAAACTCTGCAGAGATCCAGAAACAGGGGACTAGAGATTCTAACCTTTGCGGCTGTGGAGAAAATGGGTGCGAGTAAAAGTCATGTAGAAGTTCCACCACTGCCTACAGATCTCTGCACCGTATGCTATACATCTGGAACGACTGGGTAACTATTTGATATATTAAAAGCTTTCATTGATAACCGACACGAATTTTTTTTCAGAAATCCCAAAGGCGTTATGTTGACACATGGCAACGTAGTAGCTAGCCTCGCTGCCGTTTTACTTCAATTAGGTAAATTTTGGAAGATTGACTTTCATATTAAGGATCAAATTTATATCATTAACTTTTTTTATGAAAATGAAATCTAAAAATTATTTAAATATCAATATACAATCTGTTGTAGGTATTTGAATGCATTAAATTCTGTCGTTCATCAAAATTTTAACATTATAATATGAGCGAGTAGTTCCTATAACTGAGAAAAATTAGAACCATAGGATTTTTTACGCAAGGAAACGACTAAATCTTTACAAAAATTTAAATTTAATTTCTTTTCCCTAATAATAATCCACGCAATAACTTCAACTATTTTTTAATAAATCAATACACAACTTTGAATTATAAAGAGGACCGAAACGAATTATCCCTCGTATTTCGAATTAACGAGAATCGACTGTATTTTGACTATCTACTAGCAGTAAGTTCTCTTAAATTAGAACACTAATAGAGCAACACTGTTGAGGTTCAATTGTAATTAAATGGGGATTACAAGAAGAATCTCCAATTTCTGTTTAAAGACTGAGGGTCAGTAATCAAAATAATTATATTTATATGTAAATGAATAAATAAAATAACAAACATAAAAATACTGCTAAAATTAATTTAATAATGAGCACGAAACAAATACTGCTGATATTAATTGATTAACAAAATGATTGAAATTGCAATATTGAGTAATATCGGTTGACCTAATTTTGTGTCATTTAAATGCTGTAATGTAACGAAGCTAAATATATCTATTGTAAATAATAACCACTTTGAATTTATTAATTACTTTTATAATTTACAATAATTTTTAGTATTTTCATAGAAGAAAATTTTATTATTTTTGATAAAATATTTCATTTTAAAATTGAAAATTTAGAGCGATTAAAATATCAACGATTTCTATTAAATAGTTTTCTGTAACACGCAATCTGCAATGTTTTTACAGAAGCTATATAATGCCGGGCCGGTCTTTGCCTTCCAGGCTTAGATGTGATAATTCTAATTTCAAAAATTTATATTTAATATATGAAATGACTGTATTTGAAGGCATTGCATTTGTACTTTGCCAGTCTCGATTGGCAGTACTTCATTATTTAAAGTTGCGTCAACTATACTATTAAAATGTTAATTTTGCGATTTTGAAAATCCAGGCACTCATCAGCCTCGAGTGGGGGATGTAATGCTCTCGTTTTTGCCCTTGGCGCATATGTTGGAGCGATGTTGCGAGAACGCCATGTACTACGCTGGAGGAGCTGTGGGATTCTATTCCGGGAACATCAAAGACTTGGGCAGTGACATGAAGGCCCTTCGACCGACTGTAATTCCCGCCGTGCCCCGTTTACTGAACCGAGTTTACGACAAACTCCAATCCGATTTGGCCCATTCCCCTATACGTAGGCTGCTCTTCAACATGGCTCTGAGGTCCAAACAGAAGGACCTAGTGCAGGGAATTTTCAGGAAAAATAGTATTTGGGACAAGTTGGTGTTCCGAAAAATCCAGGACTCCTTCGGCGGCAATCTCCGGCTAATGATCATCGGATCTGCGCCTCTAGCTGGGAATGTCCTTACGTTTGCGAGATGCGCTCTGGGCTGCATCATTTGCGAGGGTTACGGTCAAACAGAATGCACGGCGCCGATCACCCTCACGATCCAGGGCGAGATCAAGCCAGAGCACGTCGGCCCACCTGTTGCCTGCAACTGTGTCAAACTCGTAGACGCGCCCGAGATGGATTATTACAGTCACGAGAACCAGGGGGAGATTTGTGTCAAAGGAACGAACTTATTTATCGGCTATTACAAGGATCCGGAGCGAACAATGGCGGCGATTGACGAGGACGGCTGGCATCACACGGGAGACATTGGCATGTGGCTGCCCAACGGCACCCTCAAGATAATCGATCGTAGAAAACACATCTTTAAGATAAGCCAGGGCGAATACATTGTCCCCGAAAAGATTGAAGCCGCCTACCTGAAAAGTCAATATGTTGAACAGATATTCGTCTATGGAGAAAGTTTAAAGGTCAGTCCATTATTTTACGGAAATTAATTATTATGATGGTTTTCAGTTCTGAATTTTTAAGATTAATTTCATAAAATTATTTTGATCTTCTTTTTTTAAAGATTAAGGCTTGTTTCGAAATGAAGCGAAACACTAAGAAAGAAGGTTTCGTTTTTTTAACTAGAATTAATTAAAGCACTATTAATTGACTAAATTCATTGCCTATTTTAATTAATATAAACTTTTATACCATGTGTGGACATTGCAAAACTGGATGAAAAATCGAATTGCATATTTTTAACACTTATTTTGTTATTAATAATTATGATATTTAATACATTTTATTCTATTTTATTGAATGGTGCCATAAATTTAATAAAAACTTGGAATATAAACTAGTTTTTTTAATAGTGATTGACTTTAAATACTTTATCGGGTCGTTAAAAATGTGTGATTTGTCAAAAAAAAAAAACAAATTTAAATTGCAAAATTTAAAATTATAGTAAAATGTAATGAATACATTAATTTAAGAATTGAATTGTGCAGCAATTTTTTTTATTTATTATGGATATTTATACATTATTAAATTATAAATTTTCCAGAGCTGTATTGTTGCGATTGTGGTGCCAAATGTGGACGTCATAAAAAGTTGGGCGTTCGAGAACAACATTTCGGGAACCTTGACGGTGTTGTGTAACAACTTTCAAGTGAAGGACCTGATCCTGACCGATATGGTGGCCTTCGGTAAAGAAGGAGGCCTTAAGTCGTTTGAACAGGTAAAACCATGACATCTGTTTGTAATTGCTATTAATTCTGTTGATTAATTTCAGGTGAAAGACATATATCTCCACCCAGACTTGTTTTCTGTTCAAAATGGTCTGCTGACCCCCCTAATGAAAGTTAAGAGGCAGGAGCTGAAAAACTACTTCAAACCTCAACTGGAGGACATGTACAAGAACCTGGATTGATGATCACTTATCGATTGACCACCTCGACTACCACAACTTATCATTTTGAAAGTACATTGTTTTGTCTAAATTCAATTAAATATGTCCGATCTGTAAACCTTTTATAAACCTAAAACGGAAAGAGAATTAAATTACGATTAATTTTATGAGTTTAACTTTTTGATTTGATTTTTATGTACGGTATTTAAGTTTCGCTTTTTTGTTACATTTTTCACCGTATTTGTATATAGTTCTATTTTATATATATTTATTTTATTCAATATCATTATTGATCGAACTCCAATTCTTTTTTGCATGAATGAGGGTGTGATTAACCACTGCGAGTGGGTCATAACTCAAGGTCTTGTTTTGTATTTTTGTGTTGTTCAATATAAAACATGAAATTTACATAATCTTTGTTTTAAATTTAACATTTTCTGGAATCGAAAGATATGCCCAAGTATTTAACTATATTACTGGGGTTAATTTCCATATTATTTACGGCAATTTGACACTTCTTTATTTGCCGTGGTACACTTTTCCTATTGTGAGGTCTGAAGACAATTATCTGGGTTTTACTCTCGTTGACCTTAATTCCTCAATTCTGTAGTAATCCATGAGGTCTTCCAAATGCTGTTCTTCTTTTTTGCACGCCTATTTCGGTCTGGCAAACTGTCTTCAGCGTAGAGCATGTTTTTGGTACAACCTTGTGGTTGGTCGCTGGTGAAGATGTTGTAGAAGGATGGCTCTAGTATGGTTCTTTGAGGAACACCGGCTCACCTTGAAGTCCCTTGAAGAGTCCCGTACCACAATGACACGAGCCTCTCTTCCTCGAAGAAAACTGGCCAGCAACCGTTGCCAGACATCGTTGAGACCCAATTCTCGGAGTTTGAAAACTAGTCCATCAACCAATACAGAGTCGAATGCCTTCTGAAGCGAGGTAAAGAATAAGAAGACAACCCAGTACTACATAATAAACACATACAATTAAAGAAAGTTTCTGCCAAGCAATAAAACTTTCGGTTTAAATTTCTCGAGTATCATGGACATTGCACTTTATCACTAAACACTGTACGGTTATGGGTCATTTTCTAGAGGAAGCATTGTCTATCCAAATGTAAACTTTTTTCAATAGAATTGTATAAAAATATTTATCTAACCCAATGGGATCATTTTATATATTTTAGAGTCTTAGTGTAATTATTAATTGAATTCAATTATTGCCGATTCCCAAAATTATTAAAAATTATGTTTACTAAATTTGAGATATCGAATAATTTTTAAGTTATTAAGATACATTTTGCAACACATGGTAATTTGCTAGCTTTAGATAGCATAACAAGACGGTAATTTACATTATTATAATTTATTTCAGTGAAATAATAACAAAAATAATTAATTTCTATATATTTGGCAATATATATACAATGCAAAATTGAAAAAAATGGTAAAAGTTGCTTATATAAACTTATGAATCTTAAATGTATTGACTATTAACATAACAAATACTTACATAACAAAACTGAACAAAAAAGCGAAATGAAACTCAAAACATTCTTTTTAAATCAATGTTTTATTTGTATTTATTTTTCAACAATCTACCTAACATTAACATTATAACACATTTATTTTTAGCAGCTATCGTTATATCTAATCCTATTCAAAATATTTATGATACATATACAAATCATACTCCTCAACATATTGTTTTTTTAAATGTTTAAAAATAATCACCTATAAATCTAGATTATGATAATACTTTTTTGTATGATGTGTTTAGAACTGATTTTATAAATAAAATTGTCACCACTGTTCATTTATTATCGTAAATCCATGTTAATGAATGGATTTGGGAAGTGACAGAATCTAAACGAAACCATTCTATACTATATAAAAATCATCTTGTTCAACTAGACTCAATTTCGCATTGAATGCGAACGTAAGACATACAGTCTAAAACATAAAAAATTTTGATTTTAGATGAAAAGACGTAAAAAAAATCAGAGGAACTATTCACAGTTGCAGCTGGCAGATGTCTTTCGCGTTCATTCCAATTAGAATCTCATAAGATCTCAAAAAATCCTACATAAAACCAAAAGAATTAAAGATGCTGCTAATTTATTTCCTGAAGAAGGTGTCACTTTTGAGTTCTTCGATTGGGATTTGGAATCTGTGCTTGTCCCCATAAAGTCGATGCTGTTGTCCGAATGATTTTCAGTCATTTGGGGATTGTTAGAGGGATCCAAAGCGTTGATTAAAGTTTTAAGAGTTGTAGAAGTGGTGAGTAATCGAGGAATAGAGTTGCCATTTTTATTAAACTCATCTCTTGTAGGTTCTTGAGGATTAGACATTGTATGGGGGTTGTTAACGTCGTTGCAATAGGCAATTTTGTGCAATTCCATCCCGTGTTTGTAGGGGTTTAAATTTCTTTGGCAATGTTCTCCAGCCTCCTTAATGAAAATCTTTTTATCGGACATCATAACTCCAACAAAACATTCATAAGCGTCAATGTCCCTTCTTTGCGTATAGACATAAACAACTCCCTTTTCTTCCCATTGCCCTAGGCATCGATACTGTCTCTCCTCATAGATTTCGTCATAATCACAGGCCGATACTTCATAGTACATAAGATCTTGGGACTTGCACTCTGAAGACAGTTTAGCACACAATCCTAAAGCATCTGGAATGAATCCTGTGAAATCTCCACTGACTGGACAGGGTGTGATTTTGAGAGACGAATTAAACTCTGACCTTCCTTGGGTGAGCCACCTCTCATTATCAAAGTAGGAATGATCACAAATCTCACTGTTATAAGTTTGAGATGATTTTGATCCTATTTGAAATTCTAAAATATTGGTGCTTCGTTTCTTGATTTCAACACAGTAATAGTTCTGCTCTCCACATTGGGTCTGACTGTAGACCAGATAACGTCCCTCCTGTTGTCCATTTTCCATACATTTCATCGTATGGGTCTTGAAAGAGGAGTGATCGTTGAATGCGAGAGTATGTTCGTCTTGTAATTTCAAGTATTGCCATCTGCCCATCATCCACATGGGAAACCGACAATAAGACGTCGACTGGGGCCAGTTTGTAAAGGCAACAGGATATAGCTTCATCATTTCAACATAGCTCCCCGTTTCTTTTCCCCTGGCCAGTGGAATACAGGTGGAATCGTTGCTAAAGTTCACTTGAACTTCACCAGTTTTTGGGTCTTCGGAATAAGTTGCGCATCTATACTGAGGTCCCAATTTGTCCTGGGCTCGGGTGTTCATCAAAACCATGTAATTCTGGCTGTCCAGACCCACCCAATGACCAATGCACTCAAAGGTAATGTCGACAGTCTCAAAGGTGCACTCCCGAAATCGGATATTGATTGCAGATCCTGAAGGACAGGTATCGATCTCTGATTTGGGACTAGGACAGGCGACATGACCATCGTAGCCGTCATTTAAGTTGTAAACCATCTTGTATCGTCCCGCTATTGGACAGTACTCTCTCTGGATTGAACCGCCTTCGTTGTCTCGAGTTTCTGAAATAAATGTTATAAACTAATGTTATTTTTGGATTTTTAATCTTTATGAGTTTCATATTTTTCAATTCATCAATTCAGTATTACTATTGATTACACTTCTTACCATTGCAACTTTAAAGTTTGCAATTTGTAGAATGGCCCTTTTAGAAAAGGAATTATTCGTTTTTGCTATGAAAATTTTAACAACATTGTTATATAAAAAATAACACTAAAATTTGAAACAGCCACTTTAGCAATTACTATTTTTAATATTTCAATTTACATGTTAGAACGAGCAGTACTTTTTTACCGGTAAAGTCAGTTTATGATAAACCGAATGTTAGGTCCACCATACACAACAAAAGTGCTAGTTGCAATTTTCAGTATGATTTTCGAAATTGAGTTTCGTAATGTTTCACTTTTATCGTACTCAGAGAAAATTTAGAATTTTTATTTCACTAGTGAAAAAAAATGTCAAAAACTATCCAATAAATTTGTCTCAAAGTCAAAATTTGGCCGCCATCGTTGCCCTTAAACTACACAAAATATTGGTCTCGGCTATGTCATAGGACCGTGATTATGTTGCAAATTAATTAATGTTTTCTCCTTTTATATTTTAATATTTATAGTTTCAACACGCATTTACATATAATTTGGCTATTTTTCTTCAATTTTTGGCTTATTACGTAAATATCAGAGATAAATCTNCCCTTAAACTACACAAAATATTGGTCTCGGCTATGTCATAGGACCGTGATTATGTTGCAAATTAATTAATGTTTTCTCCTTTTATATTTTAATATTTATAGTTTCAACACGCATTTACATATAATTTGGCTATTTTTCTTCAATTTTTGGCTTATTACGTAAATATCAGAGAT
>JXOV01001179.1:0-24062 GCA_001014945.1 Clogmia albipunctata | reverse complement strand
TAATTATCGATTAACTGGTATTTATTTCAGATTTACATAAAATAGCGCTGAAGACACATGTGAAATCGGTTACCTTTATTTCATCACTTGTATCGAAATATACTATTTCAACAAATAGACTACTTCTTTTTCATTGCAATTTGGAGGATTATCCTTTTAGAATTTGAACTCTTGTCATTGTAATCTGAATTATGTTATATTGCAATTTGAACTTTTTTCATTGCAATTTGGAAATCTACCACTCCAGTCCATATTTCTCCTTCGTTTCTTGTTATTTTTACTATATTCATTATATTATAACGTATTGATTTATTTAAAGATTATTAATATTTAAGGTAATTAAGATCATTATATTATATTTGGATATTGTTATTCTCGTATAAGGAAAAATCAACATTGTTTTAAAGTTTTTGATTGATGAGAATAACTAATATTCAGGAAAATTTTCTGTGTTCAATAATTCCATTTTTTGCAATGACAATGAATGTTTCAAAATATTGATTTTAGACCCATGCAAATACAGTTTCTTTGATAAGAAATGGCAAGTAGATTTATCTGGAATGCGAAAAACTATTAGTTTGCTATCACGCCTACTGTTAATGATATTTGCTATAAAATCTTTATAGACTTAAATACGCCCTTTTATCCCATGTTGATATACATACTTTTTGATAGAAAAATTATGTAAAGGAATTTTAAGTTCTTTAAATTTAAATATTGTCTGGACAATCGAAATCAATTTTATAATATAGAAAACATATTTAATTAACATTCTTTATTTAAGACACCAACCCTTAGGTTATGTGTCTTTGTTTGATTTATTGGACATTAAATTTAAGAACCTTTTTTAAAGATAATGATTAAATGAACTAAATGTTGTTTAATTATACAATTGAAACAGTTATTCAATCATGATTCAAAAATAGATTAGCAATTTTTAAAAACATTTCCAAGTAATAAATATTCAGTTATGCACTTAAATACATCATCGAAGTATTGAATTTATGGACTTCCTACTTTGAAAGTTATTTTCAGACATTGTCACTGTGATTTTATGAGCTCATTCAGAACACACTTTTTGCCACCAGAAAAGTGTTGTCTCCACACACAAAAAACTGCAACCACCGATGATCTAATTTGCTAAGAAGATTACAAAACCAGATTCATTATTGTCCGCGAAAAATGCCAAACAATCGTAAATCAATCAATGAACTGATCAAATGGAATTTCAATAATTGAATAGAACCACCACATAATTTTATTAAAAACGTGCCCGAATTTTCAAATATGATTGGCAGCGGCGTAGACAACAAAAAATTGCCGAGATTTTTGGCCAATTATTACGTAGGAGGCGGCGGCGAACCATAGAGAAAAAACAAAACACAGAACCATTTAAATACAATGGCACTTTCATAACAAAAATAAAAACCATTTTTCATCACTTCAAGCACAAAAGGCGACACTTTTCCCGCGCAAAAAAATAATCACAGAACTCACTTGTCGAAATCGGAATGGAAAACAAGCCCAGAAGCAAAACTTTAAAGCGCCACTCCATAATCGAGAGCCGAATGCCTGGATGTCTGGCTTGGCTAATGGTCAAGAATGATCTAACGCCAGCCACACGCTCTCGGATCCGCAGAGACGAATTTGCCAATATTTGCACTCGTTTCCGCATGGCTTTTGGAAAATTTCATCTCGTCGAACAGTTTTAGGGACTTTACTAATTTATGTGCACAATTACTTCATCTTCACCGGTATTGAGCAAATAATTCGAAATTGATTTGCATATGCTCACAAATAAAGGGTCTTCGAATTATGCTCAAGTAAACACATTTATGTTGACTAATATTATGCAAAAATTGGATAGACTAACAATAGCGTTTAAATAATTCAAGAGTTTGTATATTTTCGCACGTATTTCATTAACTTAACGTATCTTTAATAAATAATAACTTTAGTAACTTTTTTAAAAATATTAATAATAAATGTAATTTTTCAGGAGTTTAACAAAAAAATGCTTACTTCCACAATTTTTAAATATAAACTGTATTATAGTTTTAAATCATTGTTATTTCTTATTTATGGCAAATTTGTTTAATAAATTTTATTTAATTTAAAAAAAAAAATATTGAAGTAAATTCTTTTACTAATAACAACGCTATTTTTTGGGAATATTTTATTTAAATGGAGTCTTTCCAATTTTTAAAACAATCGTTTTAGTATTTAAAAATTAATACAGTAGAATCCGTTTAATATGACTCCACTTATAGTGACCACCCTCCTTATATGAGGAATTTCAAAGCCAAGTTTAGTTTACATGTAAAGGTATTACAAAATAGAAATAATGACCATCCGGTTAGTATGACAGTTTTTTGAGAAATTTGACAGATTTCAAAGAAATTGTATCCGATTATAGTGACTGACAGGATTTTTAAAAAATGTTAAGAAGTTTTATAAAGAGATATTATGCAAAATATTTACTTTTAATTATTTCTTTTCTCTCTATAATATTTCCATATATTAAAATGTATTAATCAACAGAAAAGAAGCTATGTTTTGTTTGTATTTTTCAATATTACATCCGGTTAGTATGAATAATTTTCCTGGATTTTATTGTATTTAATATTGATTTAATTTTAATACAAATTTCAAAGTAAATTCTTTAAAAAAATACTCATATAGAGTTATTTTTCGGAAACATTTTACTTAAATGGGGAATTTCCCAATCTTTAAAACAATTATTTAATACTTATTTACAGAACAAGGTCAATAAGATAATGCATTATTAAACACAATGATTGTTTTAAACCACGTTCGAAGCGAGAGCCTTAAAGAAGGCCAGAGTGTTTAATAATGCTCATCGACCGTGTTTTATACAAAATTAATTAAAATAAATTAAAAAAATAACATTCATTTTCTTAAAAATAAATTTAAAATTTATTAAAATTTTAAAAAATTAATTTTTTTAAATTCTATGGGGAGATGAAGAAAACTATAACTTGTTTCTCTTACTCACAGTCTCGCACATAGGAATATCACGTTGATCTTTCAAATACTACGTTAAATTTAAACTTAAACAATCCGTGATGTTCTGAGAGAAATCCGATATGTGCATATTTTTAAAAAGTTTTTATTTTGATTTGAATAATCCGCTGCGGTGTTAAATTATCCACAAATACAGTTAAACCATACACAACGAAACTATATAAATTTGTTGGATTTCTTTCACGGAGGCCACACTTTAATAATAAAGAAAAACCACTAGTGTTTTAATGATTTTTTTAATGCACTTGTGTTTCATAAACGTTTCTGACAGAACAAATTTTAGTGTCATAATATCGATTTTATGCAAAAAAAAATTAAAACGATTAGTTGTTAATTTTTTTTTTTCATTTATTTAATTATTTTATATATTCTTTATATTAAAACTTAAGAAATGTGGGGTTATGAATAAAAAGTGAAATTACTTTATAATAGAAAAAAATGACTAATGGTACGAAAATACACTTTTGAAAGTTTTCGCACAGTTTTAATGGATAAGAGATGGCTAGTAAAATCTAATGTGAAGATTTGTTTATTTACCAGCAAAAATAATTTCACCCTATAAATCTCTTCTCAACCTGATTTTCTTCTATATTTATTTACTAAATAAAACTGGGTCAATGATTACAAAGCAAACAAGATTAATGCTGATTTTTTCAAGAAATAGTTTTGAACTAGAAATTAATTCAAGTATAAAAATTACTTACAAATTAGTTTGTTATTATAATTATTAAGTTTTAATTATATATTTTTTGTTGTACTAATTGTTATTATAAGATTTTTATGATAAATGAACATAAAAATTATGATTAATTTAAAAAAAAATTATTCTGTTAACTAAACATAATAGACGTATATTTATAAATTCGCTCTATTAGAACAAAGTAAACAATTAAATATCTTTGTATTACATACTCCAAACTCCTTCACAAATATAAGGGGTCTCCAACATACGTTTTATTTTTTAATAATAAGGAAACAATATCAGCCAAATAAACTCCAAGAGAAGTAATCTTTCGTGTAATTTTTCAGGACCAATTCGAATAAACACCTAATTGGGTGATGAGACTACATTCATAAGCAGAATTCATAGCAAATTCAAGAACGGATATTGAGGAGCTTCTCCTTTCTCAAAGTACACCCTGATGAAAGTATTTGAATAGAAAAAATGAACTTACAACAACGTGTATCTGTTTGGTGTAGTTTTTTGGACAAGGCGGTGTGATTGGACCTTACTTATTCAAAAATCGTGTTTAATCATATGGACAAGGTGTTTAAAAAGTATTAGAACGCTTCTGCTTGGGCTAGACGGTAATAGTGTTTTTAATGAATAATTTAAAATAGTTATTTGTATTACAACGGTGTAAAGTCAAGGTTCCAATTTAAAGAATAGGACTTTAACATCCGAGCTGGACATAACGTTTTTTGCACTCCATTCATGAGCACTGAAATTTTTACAATTTCACATTAAATATCAATACTTACAAGGAAACTTTAAAAATTGACATGTTTCACAAACGTTTCAAGTGAAATCTTAAATTGTAAAGTTACCGTTATTGGTTGGAATTCAAACTAATAGAGTTTGTTTCCTCTTAACTGGTCATAAGGCAATTGTGGAACAAGTAAAACAAAATGTGTACAAGTAAGAAACAGTGTGTTTATTAGAGTGAGATGGGAATACTCACAACGAAATAGTTTGACAACAATATGTAATTTCATTAAATTGGTGACAATTTGCGTGCAAATTTTGAATTATTTTAGCACTTCGTGCAGAAAACCGTTACAGAACCAATTTGCGTGAAGAAAGGGGTACTTTTCGATACGGAATTGCACAAATATTATTTTGATAAACAATTAATGCAATATACTATTTTTTGTCTAAATTTCATAACTTATAATACATATTATCATTGTATATCATAGAACTTAAACCAAATATTTGATTTTTAAACAAAGTAGAAAACTCTATTGCTTTTAATAATAGGTAAGTTAGGGTGGTTAAGGTTTAATATGTCAATTATTTACCAAAAATATTTGACTTTATTTGGTCCATCTTCCAAATGAACCAATTAGATAAGATAAGAACATAACAAAATAAAAGTAGCTTATGATGCTTATTTGGTTGTTATTCATTTTTATTTTACCAAATAAAAAAGATAAACTCTTTTTGACCTACTTTTAAATGAAATGATAAATGGCTTATAGGAAACTTTTTTTTACTTTCTCTAACAACAATGGTTTAAACGGTCAAAATGCCTCCAAAACTGTTGCAATATAATCTATGCCATGGGATAATTTTGGTGCTAATGAATGCATTCTTCATAGCTCACAAAGATGCTGCGAATATCTGAGCTGCTCCGAATCGGGCATTATCGTTAATAGAATTGCATAAGTGAGCATTGAATTTTCGGATGATGATGATGAATGAAAATAATTAATGATCGACAACGCAGAGCTGTGTTGGAGAAATCTGTCCGGAAATTCCCATAATATTCAGGAATTCGTTGTCTATTCCATGTCAATTAGATAATGGAATTGTCCGTAAAACATTGAAAAATTACTAAATAATTAAGCCACTTCCAGCCAGAAAATGTATTAGGTATTGGAAAAAGTCTTAGATTTTTTGGGTTTTTAATAATCTAATAATTAAATTGTTTGCTGTTCTAATTTATAAATAATATTTTGTGCCTCTTCGATTGGAAATACATTTAGTATTTCATTTTTTTAGACTGTGTGCATCCATCCTTCTCCAGTTCTATCCCCCGAACTGAACAGTTGTTTAACCTTGTCTGGACAGCACCTCTACTCGTTTTTACTGGAACATCCTCATCCAGTCTTCTCCGTTTCCTCGTACATCCAAAAGTCGGATTAATGGCCTAGAGTTCTGGCAGCACGAAGATGATCAATCGTATCCGCTTCTTCACCACACACCCGGCATGATTGGGCCAGTCTCCAACATTTACATTAGAAAAGAATTTGTGCAGTCCCGTATCGAAAAGTAGACTTTTCTTAACGCAAATTGGTTCTGTAACGGCTTACTTTTCTGCAAGGAGCGATAAAATATTTAAAAAATTGCACGCCAATTGTCACCAATGTAATGAAAATACATATTGTTGTCAAAACCATTTCGTTGTGAGTATACTCATTTCACTCAAATGAACACATTGTCTTACTTGTACACATTGTGTCCACAATTGAAAAAAAAGCGCTGCAAACGTTTACGAACGATACACATATGAAATCGGTTATTACAGCACTTGTATCGAAATATATTTAGATGTACTTCAACAAATCTTTTCAAAAATATCAAAAGAACAACCTATACTAATTATTAACAAGTTCATATAGAAACGCAAGTAATTGAATGTACGAGTATTAAACATAATGTGTAGAAAATTTAAACTTAACAAGAACAACAAAGTTCTTTTTTATAACTCTTGTATCAGAGTCATCTTCACATATTCCATTGATAGCTCAGGTGGCTGAGCAAAACTTAAACGATTCCAAAATAAAGTACTGAAAATGATTTGGGATTTAACTTTTTGGATAAATACCTAGATTATTCACGTAATCTACAATGTAGAGCTGGTTAATGACTATATCGTCCGACTAAAGGAAAACTTTAGTAGTAATTTGTGATACTGTATCTAGATACATCTGTAAAACAAGCATAATAATGAAACATATCAATTAAATGAAGGATCTCACCGTAATCTAAAAACACAATACGAGTCAAATTCTAGAAAAAATGAGATGAGTTTTTTTTACAGATACGTTTGATTGATAATTGCTTAACCCTGGACAATGGCATCTGAAGTTTTAGTTATATTTTTACACGATACAAGAAAATTCATGAACTGTCATTATTTTATTGTGCACACATTCTCCGCACCCTGTGTATACAGTATTTTAAGGACAATATTTCAATTTAAAACTCAATTAACTTTGAATCGCTATTTGCCGAAATGTCAAATTCACATTTTCATTAGTTTCAAAAACTGTCACCAGTTCGCGAATTTGTCGATTTACATAAAACAGTCACAAACACATTTATAAAGAAGAACAGAAAAAATATATTGGTCAATGTCCTTTAGGTATTTTTTGTTGTAGTTCGAATGCCGAACAAACATACTGATTATTATTGTTGTAATCGTCACACTCCTTTTGTTTTGTTTTTTTAGTTGAGAAAATTACTTTAAATGGAGTGAAAAAAATCTTAAAGTAATTAAGTATGTGTAATAAGTATCTATGATCATATTATTTTGTGTTAAAATAATTAAAGAAAGTTCTTTTGAGCTGAAATGTGGAAATAATTGCAAAAGTTTGTTTCTTTATTTTTTCTTTAAAAAGTATAAAAATGGTGTTTATTTCTTAAAATTAAGAGTATAGTCAACACAATAAATGTGTGCAGTAATTATTTTGTACCAAACTGACTCCATCGGACCCCACAACATCTAAAAAATCGGCACCACCTTATTGTTTATTCGCCTTGCAATAAATAATGTTTTAATTTTTAAATAATAATGCACAATTATAATCGTTGTTTTCAAAACCAGTTTATGTTTTTTTAAAATAAAACTTATTCTGTTGGGAATTTGAATAAAGTATTTATAATATTTTGTTCAACAAGTATTTAGAAACAATTTGAGAGTAAATCAATAGAAGAATTTAAACCCTGTCTCTAAATAACAGTAAGAGCAATGTAAAAGGTCTGAGATTTCTTTTGCCACCCAATATATGTACGTGTGCATAAAGGGGGGACAATAAATGCAAAATCGCAACCCACAATGACAATGGGCCTATGTTTTCCAGAGATAAGCCACCAGTTCACAACATTGTGTTTTTGGACTGCAGGTGTTTCGCCTTTGATTGTGGCAGTTTTACTCGTCCAAAGCCAGTCAATCATCCACCATTCAATGGTTTAAACGGGGTCTTTGAACGAAAGAAACGAGGTTTCAGTCCATCGAAGGACCACTTCTTGGGATTAATTGGATTATCAGTGACATGGATTGGATTACAGTTTGCGTCAAGATTCGCCATGATAATTGCAACAAGTTGAAAAGAAAGTGAAAATGCGACCAATCAATAGAATATTTGTTAAATTAATTGAAGTGGTAATTATCATCAGTGTTATTTGAGTGTAAAATAATTGCAAGAAGTGTATTTTTTATGTTTAAGTTAATGTGCTTATAACATTGATGAATTTATTTCTTTATCTGTGAATAAATTATTGAATTTTGGCGATTTCGATTTCTAATAAAAAGAAGTAAAAATATTACTGTATATTTCGTGATAAATTTAATAATATTTTGTGATATTCTGGATATTAATAGGAATTCATTTATCTTTAATGTTATCTATTGTAGAGAGGAATCACTTAATATTGATAAAATGAAGTCTATTGATTTAACGTCTAAATTTTATTCCTATTAAAAAAAATCGGTGTGGGTGTTTTTGGAACTAGTTTCATTAACATACATTAGTTCTAAAAACAGTTTTACTATAATTTACTAATAACAATCTTGTTTTGAACCCTAGGTGTAATAAGCAAAAGATAGAACAAGTTAGATAAAAAAACCTAAGTTCAAAATTAATCTAAAAAATATTTAAATTCATTTTTACTCACTATTCTCAAGTTTTTTTCTTTAATTTAAATTTATGATTTCAAAATTGTTCGAAATAATAACTTCTTATATACAGAACATATTCTTTTGAAACTAAGTCAAATGAATGTAATTTTTCTTCAATTCTATTTTTTAAACTGACTATAATCTTTAAATGTTTCTGTTATTGTAAATTATATAAATTCGGGATTGTACTGATCTGCCTCAGTGGTCTAGGGGATAGCACCCTAAATTGCCTCATCGAGGTCGTTGGATCAATTCCCGGGTGGATATTTTTCTAGCGCGGAAAAGTATCTATTTGTGTATATTAATAACATTACGAAATAATATTTTTAGCAAATCATAAATAAGTAATGGCGCAAACAAATAAATAAAATGGGCGGATTGACTGGATCCGTTTACAACTGGTCTAGGTGCTATTAACTGACTAATACACTGAAAACAAGGTTCGAGAAGTGTAACACCCGATGGTTGAGGTTGAGACTACCCCAAGTTCCGTAATGGAATGTAGCGGGAAAATATTATTATTACTGATTTACTTATACTTTCAATACGAAAAATAATTTTAAAAAATATTAAAACACAAATAATTATAATTTTATAACCTTTTATTATCAAAACTCTTGCTTAATATAAGAGCTTCTTCCATTGTACTGATTGTGTAATAATTTGATTTGTAAAACAATTTTGAAGAAGAAGGTACTAATGAAAAACTGCATTACATCAAGATATTATAAAAAAAATGATAGATTTTTGAAAAATTTCCGAAATATTTAATTATTAAAAGACAAAGTCAATGTGTTTGTTATTATTAGAAATATAGTATGATAACAACAGGTATAATGTAGGTCACAATACAATTCTTATGATAAAATTAATTTTAATTGGAACAGCTTTCATTCATGATAATACTCGTTCTGGCAGTAATGGTTTCTTTATGAAAACACTTTGTATATAATGTTCATTTTAAACATTGATAACAGCCATAGCGATTTTAAGAAAATTGGAGTATTTCTCACATGTTTTTCATTTAAAAGTGATCTCTGATTACACTGAGATCTGCAAAAATTTGTCGAATTACATAATTTTACAAAACAAATTGTCTATTTTGAGTTATTTTATTTAAGTTGTGCTTTTTTATCGAATGATAATTGTTCGAACTTATATTTAATTTCCAACGAAGGACTATCAGTGCAGGGAGATATCACCCTCACAACTTGCTTGCATTTTGCATATATCCATAAATAGATGATAATTCATAGTAATTGTACGTATTACTAATATTGAACCTCTCCTGTAAAGTGACAAGTCCTATACTGCCCTAGTGTGCGGTGCTGAATAGCGGATCATATATCACTAACATCCTTTCATATCCAAACGCTCCCCAGGTTATTAAAGAAACTACTATAATGGCAATAATATAATTAGGGTCAGAATGGTTGTTAGGCAGGGAGAGCTAGGGCGAATTACTTGTAGGGGCGTATGGCTGTTATACTATACAGCTACTGACACGTTTTCGTACACCTGGACAATTATCTTATTCATATATTTATATGTGAATAAGGGCTATAATCCCCGAGCGGCCACCATCCAATGTCGGCTTTAATATTTCAACTTTTAAAATTGCAATCTCATGCAAAATCAATACAGACTCCACAGCCATGTAATTTAATTGACTAATTATATTAATTAATCGGGAATTTCGATTTTTAAATAGGTGCGTTTAGTCGCTTAACGGTGTTAATTCTTACGATTTAACGTTTTTTTGGTGGCTCATCGGCCTAATATCCAAAATATATATTTTCAGAAGAATTTATTTCGATACTAACCAGTAAATTTAATACTTAGAATACTTAGTTACTAATAGTCTTTATTTAAGTCCTATTTTCAAAAATTAAATTGTGTTCCCTATTTCTGAACATATACAAATATGATTTTGGAAAATGGCACCAACTATTGTACAATTTTCCTTTTAATTCGTAAAATTTTTAAGGATGACTTATCTTGGCATAAATTCATAATTGAATGACTGAATTTTTATTTTCGAGATTCATTTCTTATTAATAACATTCTGTGATTAGTATTGTTTTTGAGTAAAACATTTAGATACAGAACATAATCCCATTACCACAATTAGCGAGTAATTACAATCAGCAATTGTAATTGTTTATCGGACAGGTTTTCAAAACTTATATAGGGCCTACTACTGGCTTTTAGACTCACTGGTCTTATTTATCACTTACCTATTTATTATATTACTTGTCTCCTGGTTCACTTACTCTTTATTATTCTAAAAAACACCACTGATTGCAATTAATTTTAAAAGTTTATTTTTTTGCGACCAATAATGAGGTTTTTCTTCACTTTGGCTCCACCGCATACTGTCTTCATCTCGAACATTGCTATCGAGTAATAATCACATGTTTTTATTTAGCTCTAATTGTAAGAAGCATATTAAAGAGACCTAAAAGGGTAGTCTCGATATAAGAGTTTGTTCTTTTCGGTGGTGGTACCTGTTAATATTTAAAACCTAAACAGAATCATTTGTGTGTGCGTGTTGCTAATCACATCATCTCAAATTATTTGTGGGCTTGTTGTAATGAACAATTGGGTAAAATAATAAATGAGACTTCTGAAAATACAATATTCAGACCTAAAATTGAATTAGTTGTCGCGTCACTTGTCGAAAAATATTAGGACATTAAATTTTCATTTTCGTAACTGAAAAATTATTAATATTTATAAGATACCAACAACACAAATTATGTAATTCGTTCCATATTTACTTTATGAATATAATAGATGTATTTTTGGATTAAGTTATTAAAAAAGATAAAATATATAAACAATGAAATATATTTCTTTCATACTTACCAAATTGTTTAAAATTCAGATAGCATGTCTGAGCTGTGTCATAACGAAGGCCCTGACTGACCAGGAGGCCAAGCGGATTTTCATATTGAATCACAAGCTGTCCAGGTAAGAGATCAATTATTACAAGCACAATAGAATTCGATATGGAAAATAATATTTAATTGGATTTTCTTTGACCCGTGTTAGGGAATGGAGCCTGTTGCAAAATGTGACGTGGTCGATTGCGGGAAACTCATTCGCGAATGTCACTTACGGCGGTTACACCCTCATAACTTCGCTAATGGCCATCTCAAGGTGAGTGCACCGATCGCAGAGTTCTGTTTATCACATCAAACAATTGTTTTTTTCCTGCCTGGGAAAGAAGTTGTGAAACTAAGCAACCATTCTTTGATTTCGCACAAAAGATCAATTTATTTATGGTGTTGTTGTGAGAATTTTCTACACTTTTTACGAGATAATAAACATTTATTGATCTTCGGTTCTATATTTATCTTCAAGTGCATCTTAAGTAACTATTATACAATTATGAATGGACGTTGTTGGATACACAAAAAATTTTCTCTTTACAACATAACTTTTATTGCTTACTTGTAACATATGCTCTAAGTCAAATTATTCAACACAATAATTTCATTCAATTCTATCATAAGTATGTAAATTTTGACATTGAATGGAATTTATTCATTCAAATATTTCTATTTCTAAATTTAATTAATTTGATTACCCTGGTTAGAATAATATTTAAATATACATTAATATTTTTTGCACTCCCATATCGAAACATACGCTTTTCGATATCCATTTGAGTTTCGTAATGTTTCACTTTATCGCACTCAATGAAAATTTTTAATTTTTATTTCGCTAGTGAAAAATATGTCATATTATGCACAAATTGGTCTCAAAGNTCAAAATTTGGTCGCCATTGTTGCCCTTAAACTACTCAAAATATTGGTCTCGGCTATGCCATAGGACCGTGATTGAGTTGCAAATTAGTTACCGTTTCCTGTTTTAAAATTTTAATATTTACCGTTTCAACAGACTTCTGCATATAATTTGGCTATTTTTGTTCGATTTTTGGCACATTACGTAAATATCAGAGATAAATCTGCTTAACTGTAATGAAGGTAAATTATAGTAATAGCCTTATATTGCTTTAGATGGAAATTTATTTTATAAAATTAAAGCAAACAAATGTTCCATGTCACAATGAAATAGGTATTTGCCTTATGTCCAAATATATAAGAGGAAACAAACTCTATTAGTTTGAATTCCAACCGTTAACAGTAACTTTACAATTTAAGATTTCACTTGAAACATTTGAAATATTTCACACTCGTTTCACTCGTTAAAAAATAGTTTATTACAAGGATGTACCACAAATAACTATATTCAAATCTATTAAGAAATCATTATCTTTTATTATAGTAGACAATTATTCCTTTATAAAATCCATCATAACACAAACTGCATTGTTATACTTTATTCAATACCCGCAGACATAATTTATTAATCAATTTGAATTTTTTCCATATAATAAGCAAAAGTCAAATTTTGCATAAATTTTGTTGTGCTAGGTCTATAAGTGTATGGTTCTCTATTTTTGTAATATATCAAATTAACTGAAACCGAAAGTTTTATTCGCTAGACATCTACTTTCCTTAACTGTGTGAGCTTAGACCTGAACTTAGTACCGGGATGAATTCTAATTCTTACCTTCTTATTTTGTGAATAAATAGCAAATAAGTATCCAAATCGTGTAAAATTTTGTTAAAAACTGATTGGAAAAATTCATGATTAGACACTCGTATCTAATATTTATTTTATTTTATTCGTGTTTAACCATTTGAGAATTCGATAATCTCGATAATTCGTAATATTTTAAGAGTCTCTTGAGTTTAGAATTATTGTAATTCTGTAATTTTTTAAATATTAAAATTAACAATTAATAAAAATATATGTTAGTCCACACATGATATATAATTTTATTACAATAGAAATACAATATTAAATAAAGTCATAATTCACCGTTTGATTTACACAAAATTCAATTGAATATATTATATAATATGTAGAAGATAAAGAAGTGGAACTCTTATTTAAAACAACTAAATTAAAATAAATTTTTAAATTTAAAAAATTAGTTCAATTTTATAGTGCCATGCCAATATCTGAAAATGTGATATTAATAGTTATTTGTGCTACAAAGATGTAAAGTCAACTGTTTTTAGCGAGTGAAACGAGTGTGAAACATTTGAGCCAAAGGCGAGTGTTTCATCGTTTTCGAGTTACAAAACAGGACTTTATACCCGAGCAGGACATAACGTTTCTCGCACTCCACTCATGAGCACTAAAATTTTTACAATTTCACATTAAATTTCACTATTTACAAGGAAAATTTAAAAATTGACATGTTTCATAAATGTTTCAAGGGAAATCTTTAATTGTTACCGTTAACAGTTGGAATTCCTCTTAACTATTTGGTCACAAGTCAAATACCTATTTTATTGCGGCATTGAACATTTGTTTGCTTTATTATTTATTTATTATTATTATATTTATTATTTTTTTTATCATTTGATGAGGGAAGTTTTTAAAAATATTAATGATCAAAAATTATAATTGTAAAATCATGATAATTATAAATCATATTTACCTACATTGATAGAAATAATATTTTTAATTCTTTTGTTTCAGACTTATCGACGCCCGATCACATCCAACGATCATAGAGAAGATATTCCTGACATTGGGCATGTTTATGTTTTTGATTATGGGAGGCATTGTTTTGGCATCGATCGAGCAAATTCCTTACGATCTGATCGATAACGCAATAATTTTGGGATTGCTGTCTTTTCTTGTGGCTTTTATTTTTCTGATCGACCTATCGGATCCTTTGGCGATGCGGAGGGCCAGTACAACTCAGACAGCCACCAATTCAACCAGTGAAATCGGGACCCAATCGAATAACGAGTCTCAAAATTCTCCAACTTCAAACGGAATGCCTCATAAAAATTTGCAACATCAACAAATTCCGCAAATTCATCCAAATTACAAGCAAAGAGACTTACCTCAAATTCCCGAACGAAGAATTCCTCCATCAGTTCCGAACACGAGACCTGGACAAGGAATTGTTCAGGCGGAAACTTTGCCCAAACAAGAACAACCAGTTTTTGCAAATTTGTTGTGTCCGGAGAAAACAAGGGCGAGTAAAACCAAGGTCAATACAAAAGGAGCTTTTATCGTAGAAGAGTCCAGAAAAGGAAGATATGATGACCAGAATCAAGGGATTACAGACGACGACACTATGTCAAGGATTTCAGCTAATTCTTATGTGAAAAATACAGAAGTTGATGAAATTTCAACGAGAAGCTCATCAAGAGGAAGCCACAATGACGAAACGAATAGAGAATGCGAGGAAATCAAGGCAGCTACTCCAGGATATGTCGTCCATGCAGCCAAAATGTGGGACAGTCGCACCAAGACCTTCCAACCCAAAACCTTCGGGGCCAACACTAGAGTTTAGAGGTTTCATTTTTTATTAGAACATAAAAAAGACTAAAGGGTTTGCCGAGAATTTATTAAAATTTAATTTGAAAAATCAATAATTTTAATATTATTTCAATGATTTTAAAACCACCTTAAATTTTAAAAACCTTCAAAACAATTTATTACAAAAGTTAAATTTAAAAATCTAACCACCTTGAACCATCTGAAGGTATGGAATTACTAAATACAATTATTTGTGCTACTAGGGTATAAAATCATGAATTTTCTAAACAAGAAAACAAGTTGTAAAAACAAGCTGAAGGCGAGTATTGTTTCCTATTTCAAACAACAGATGTTACACCGGAGTAGGATATAATTTTGTATGCACTTCCTGACCTTACATCTTAGTAGCACAAATAATTATTTTGCCATCATCTTCAAAATGCATAAAATACTTATGTTAACGTATTCTCGATCCCATAGTACGGCCTGCATATACAAATTTGTCACTTGTGGACAAAAATTGGAATCTACATTAGACAAACTTTCTAGTAGATTATGCTTTTCCTGTCTTCACTAGTAAAAATTAATAATTATTTGTGCTACAAGGATGTACAATGAGCCGTTTTTAACGAGTGTAAAATACGAACCGTTTAGCGAGTTTTTCATCGTTCCAGAGTTCTAAAACGGATTTTTCACCTAACGATTTCTATTTGACCTGATTTCAAATGTCAAATTTATCGTTAAAATGGCGCTAGAATTTTGAATTTGAAACAAAATTATAACTTTCTTTTTCTCACTAGGGAAATAAAAATTCAAACTGATTTTAACATAATCCTTATCGAATAGTACGGAAAGGATAGTCAAATTTGTGACTTTTTGGCAAAAATTGGTATTTAAATTTTTAAGCTGAGACAAATTTGGTCGTAGATTATAATTTTCTTTTCTTCACTAGTAAAAAAAAATAGTTATTTATGCTATAAGGCTAAAATGAGCTGTTTTTGACCAGAAATCTAATATGAAATAATTAGTATTTTGTTAGTTAAGTTTTTCATTGTTCCCGCGTTCCAAAACGATTTTTCCATCCGAGCAAAACATAATTTTTTGCTACAACTTCCCTTAAAAATACACGAAAAACTAATGAAAATATATTCTTCGTTATAGCGGTCTACATTTGACCGGTTTTCGGGTTCTGTTATATATGGCTGCTTTAACTGCCTTTGAGAGATAAATTCAAAATGGCGACAGATTATGACTTTCTTTTTACAATAGTAAAATAAAAATTCAAAATAGCGTGCGATTAAAGGAAGCATTGTGGATGGTTACCTTTTCAGCATCAATTTGGAAATGCAAAATAGTTCTTTATGTTAGGAATGTTTGAACTAAAAGGTTTTTTTTATTATGAGTAATCATTTATTTGCACGATGAAGGAGTGCAAAAAATAGAAATTATATTTAGAATCACATAGTTGTTCAATTAATGTTTATGTAATTCCGTATTGAAAAGTAACCTCTTTTTAACTCAAATTGGTTCTGTAACGGTTTACATTTCATCATGGCGTGCGGTAATATTTCAAAATTTTTACGCAAATTAGTTACTAATATAATAAAATTACATATTGTCGTCCAATCTCTACAAATTTATTATTTAAGTATTTTAATTTGAAAATTTCGTTTTGTAAGTGTCCCCATCTCACTTTATTGAACTTTATCGACTGTAATTTTAAATTCAAATATTTTGGTAGAGTATTTCTATCTCTCTCCAATCGATTCAGATTTATTTAAGTGGTGAATCTCTCTTTAATTTGATTAAACAAGCTCCACACTGAGTCTTAATTGTTCCAGAATTTGAAAAAACCGCTGCGAACGTTTTTATAAGTAATTATCAATTAACTCATATTTTTTCAGAATTACACAAAATAGCGTTCAATACACATGTGAAATCGGTTATTACAGCACTCATTTACCTATTACATGGTTAGTTCGTGCTGTAATAACCTCCATTTCACCACTTGTATCGAAATATATAATTTTTTCCGAAAAATTTGAAGTTGCTGCAAATTACGAGTATGTCATCAAAGTACAGAACAAATTCTCGGCATTCCATAGAATATTAGTTTTAAGGATAATCATAAAATTCGCAATATAAGGTGCTTCAATGCTATGTAAATTGAATGTATCGTGTGCCTCATTTTGGGTTAAACGGTCCCAGTCACGAAATCGCTTAACTATTTTGCAGTTGAGCTAGGGAGAGAGAGAATAAACATTTAATCCATTTATCGATTATCTGCAAGTTCAATCAAAATGATTCGTGTTTATTTTCGCTTTGACAGACATTACATTTTATTTGCTATAACAATAATATAATATTGCATAATTGTTATAATTTAACATATTTTGTATTGTGTTTTAGGACAAAAACATTAATAATCAGTGTATTGTTTGATATATGCTCTTTGCAAAGTTCCAACAAAATAAATTCAAAAACAAAAAAATATCAATTGACATTTTAGTGGTTTTTCTCCTTTTCTTCCATTTTTGTTTTAAAATAGATAAATTAAACTGGAAACATGCAAGAACTTGGTGCCAAACTTTCAGGATTCGATTTTAGTTTTCGCAATACTATTTAAATTCAATTTAAATGTGCCAACAAAATCGATCCGCTTTTCACTTTCCTTTTTTTTAATTTAGAAAAACACATTTTTGAGAGAATTTTACTTCGAATCGGAAGGATTCTAAGAAGTGTCCTTACGGGAAACAGCAGTAGCAGTAACAGTATCTCGAGTGTCTGTAGCTGTTGTGGTGATGGTGGTGGCAGGAATCCAGGCAAGTGTAGTCCAAATCGTATTTCAACTTGCAGGAATAGCAAGTTTTCCACGGTTTGCAGAGATAACACGTTTTCCAGGAGTAGCAGGATCCATAACAGTGCTTACAGCAGCCCATCTTGAAGTACTTTAATCCTTTGAATTAAAAGGAAAACTAAGGACTTCCTTTTTTTATTTAAAATGGATTAATTTACTTTTTGCGCTCTTTTAAATATTTCTTTTCTCTCCAAAAATCTCAATTCTTCCACTAGTATCAAGGGTCTGGCACTGACTAAGCCTGAGGATCCCTGGTTGAGGTGCTGCTACTTTCCCCAACAGCCAGTTTCCATGACAAATTCCATTGTTTATTGGCATAATTCCTTCACTGTTTTGAACTTGATCTATATTTAAACCAAAACTTTGCTTTTATTACTTTCCAATAGCATAACTTTGCCAATTTTCGCAACTATTTCGCGACTCTGTGTGTATTTCCATCGGTCCTATTCGATTATGTATTCGTTACATCGCGATATTGTTATTATTTGTTATTGTTTATTTTGATTTTTGCATGTTTATCGTGGATTTTCCTGGTTGAACTCGCTGAATTATTGGCGATGCCTGATATCTGGGTCATCAACCGACAACAAAATCTAATTTGGCAAAGCATATCTCCGTGCCTAGACACTAATAATTGGTTGTCGTGAATTCCGGAATATTTGAATTAATGAATTAAACTACATTTGCGTTCAATTATATTCAAATTTTGTGGCATTTCTTTACTTTAGTGAAAGGAAATAAAGTTAAAATAGGTTAAATACAATTCTAAATAGATGAGTTTAAGGTTTAATTTAAACTTAGATTATCATTACTATATTTTTATTCAGATAAATGTGATTCTGAAAGCACTCCTTATTGCTTTAATCATTACTTTTTTTGTAATTGAAGGTGTTGAACGTATTTTCCTTAAAATTTTAAAATTATGTTTTAAACAAAATTACTTTTAATTTAAATCCTTATAGTTATGTATAATATGACATTACCTTGTTTCAAAAACTATGCTGGAGCTTCATTTTTATCAAATTTCTTTGTATCTTTTATTCTATTTTGAATAATAACTTATATATAATTAAGGGAAATATGGACAAAATGGCATAGGAGGTGTTTCTGGATTTTGGCTGTTTCTAGCTCGCATCTAACTGAGCTATCATACGGCCCAAATGGCTTTGGATATCCTGCCAAAAAACGCATTCAGTATATGCGTCTTAGTACTAGGGCCATATTAAATTTAATAAATAGATAACTAAACATGATTACTGTATAATATGGTGTTGTTGTGCGCTACCTATAAGGAATTGTGGTACTAAAACAAAACACCATGCCATTTTGTACATACTTCTTCTACATTTAAGAATTTTTTTTAATTAAAAATATATTAACATTACACAAAACACAAAATCATTTTAAATACAGTAAAATATTTCCTATAGAAATGTGTTATGAAAAATTGAGAATTATTTTTTACAAATTCGTACTTAAATTTCCCAATTTTTTTAATAGAACTTAATGGAAAAGAAGAGTGAGAATTTATTTTTTTAAATTTTTTGTTCGACAAACCATTTAAACCATTTATTTAACTTATTTAAAAACTGTTCTGGAACTTAATTTTTATACATTTTTTGTATTTCTTAAAGACATGATTTTATTCTATTTAAAATAATAATTTATATTCAATTATATATAAACTTCTCATTATATCTGGATTTAATATAGTGTGCCGTAACCAACTATATCAATTAAAATAAATAACCAACAACGGTCTGTTTTGGCCGCATTTGTCGAAAACAGTAAACTGTCGTGCAAGGATGAAACACTATTTATTTATAAGAAAATCCGCACTCTTCAATTCCAATTTGATTTCCAGTTACTTGCAATAAATCAAGAGTTTTATATTATAGTTCAGGCGATAGCCAATGATAACATCTTTCACCAAGTTAAAAAGATTAGCGATCCGATTGGTATACTCCGAGATAATAATTAAAATTTAAATCGAAGACAACTGTCGTAAAAGGATGAAACGAAGTGTACATAGCAGGGGCTCCCAAACTGTGCGCCGTAGAGAATCTTTAGGGGCGCCGCGAGACTTTTCGCCATCCAACTTATGTCTAACAAACTAGGTAGTTTTTTTCACAGGAAATTTTAAAATTCAATTTTTAGCAGGCTTCAGTACCTAACAATAAATTATTATCATTGTTTAAATTGCAATTAAGGGTGCCAAACTAAAAAAAAACTTCTTATAATTTCAGAATAGCCTATCCAATTTTCTGCTCTTGACATGGCTAATATTATGATAGCTGAAGGAACTATGATTATTGTACGATCACGACAAATAGACAAATTTATTGTAGAAGATAGTTTGGATTTAAAAAAAAAGTGCACCTGTGAGCATAAAAAAGTAAGACTTTTCGATTTAAATTTCGTGCGAAAACCCATTCGTCGTAATATTTTTTTCTACATAGATTGGTCAGTGCCATCTGTGCCTATTGTCACATCAAAATAATCATTAATGTTTAGTTAGCTTGTCTTTGTGGAGTATAAAAATTTATCCGTCGATTTTTACAATGAGTGATATTATTTAACATTGAATTTCCATTAAATTTTGTATGTGGAATCAAATTTCTGGTATGTGTGAATAGTGTGGATCCATAATCCTTTCCAGGCACAAGCTTAACCAGGACAGCACAAAATTCCGATTTGAAGGAGTTTTGGTTTGATTAAAAAACCGTAACCAAATTTGTCTTCAAATACTTGAGTTTTCATTCCTTTTGCTATTCTTTTTATGTAAATAAAGGTATCAGTCTTAAAATTTATTACCCGCTTAGATACTTAACTTCTCTTATTGCTGGTACCTATTTTTTCTAAATTGTACCATTCTCATATAGGGGCGCCGTGACAAAATTTTACCTTGGCAAGAGCGCCGCGGAACTCAAAAGTTTGGGAACCCCTGGTATATAGAAATAACATTTAACGAATTAGTTCAAAATAAATATTTTACGTAATAACATATGAATATTTCTTGTTCATTTTTTATAAATCACTTAAAAAGGCATGGTATTGGACTCTGCTAGTGTTACCTAATATAAACGAATTTTCTCGGTTCTTGTTAGTTGTTACTATAAACATAAATTCTATAAAATCAGTAACAATTTTTTATAAATCGGTCATATTAATCGGAATGTCGTTATAAGCATACCATTATATCCGTCTATTTTGTAATACCTTTTACACGTAAACCAAAATTCATCATTTTAAGCGGATGATCACTGTAAGCGGTACCCATATTAACGGGATTCGCTGTATTGTCATTTTATGATAAAATGCAATAATTTGTTCATGTTTTTGCTATAATTTTAGATCGTAAATTTACTTGATGGACGAAATAAATGTGAATGCATAATAAATTCGCTCCCATTTAAATAAAGCCATCATGTTAGTTAATTTTATTTAAGAAAATTAAATTATATAATAGTAAGAAATAATCCAGGTAAATGAAATCCATTTAAATTTCTTTTAAGTTTTATTATCTAATTTTTTATGCATAATTTAAAGGTTTTTCAAAATTAAAACTAATAAATTCACAAACCGGTAAATTAGCGGTAGTATTTTTTGTCTCTGTCACTCTATTGAAGATAATAAATATAGGTCGCTCTTTCTTGAGTTCTGATACTTGTTTTTGACAACAACCCTATTTCTTCCGATCAAGGAGGTTTAAACCGAAGAAATCGGAACCATAATTTGACTCGGTTATTCCGTTAACGGTGGAATTTGAAATAGTAGGACACGATTTGGAGTTTGGACAACGAGGAGAAAGAAGAAAAGAAGTGTAAATAAAAATATAATTTTTGTGTAAAAAAGTTTGTTTTTAAAAGAGAATTCGTAACACAAAAAGTGTGGAAATAGCCAAGAAGTATTTGGTTATCGATAGTCATTGAGAGAAATGGATACTCCTTCGTATTCTTGTTAAAAAACGACAAAAAGTTTGGTGTGTGTGAAAAGGTTTTCTTTAATTAAACTATTATAACGTGGCAGAAAAGAACTAACCAGTGGATAAAACTCCTCGGGCATGTTCACAAAACCAAAGTTTCTTAAGCCCGGTAAGTTAGAATTTGGGAAATTGGTTGAAAATAATAAAATTAAAATTGTTGAAACTCTCTACAGTATAACCTGACTATATCGGAAAGTGAGATTGCTATTTTTGAAATTCCAATGCAAATGCTATAAATTAATTAAAATTCAATTTTATTCCAAAAATAGTCGTTTTTATTATAGTTAATGGTTAACATAGTAATAGAATTAATTTTTTTTCTTCAATTTTTAAAGAAAATTTCTATTTTTATTTTCGTTATATTGTTATTGAACTTATATATTTTTCACAAATAATATTTAATATAAGTTAACAAAATTCTTTACTGTAATTAGACGATATATTTTGTATTTTTCTCATAAAAAATGTTTACATTTTAGTATGCTTCCTCCTTTGTATTTACACACTGTTTAATTATACGTTATTCCATACCCACAGGTAACCACAAATCGTGTAAATACGCAAAATTAGAGCTTTGCACGAATATTCAATTACTAAAAATTATTATTTTATATCTGATTTAAAAGCAAAATAAGTTTGTTTTGTTTTTTTTAAATAAAATAGAAAGCCATGATTTATAAATGGTACTTTTGATTTCTAAATGTTGTTTACGTTATGTTGTTTATTTTTGTATAAAACTCATTTATATAATTGTATTGAAAATTTTTACCTTTTTGTAGCCAATGCTTCCTCTAGAAATTGTTTTAAATTCGTACAGTGTTGAGTAAAGTATAATTCAATACCCGCAGCCAATTACAAATCGTGTAAATATACGAAATTATTACTTTGTACCAAAATTTAACTACTAAAAATTATAATTTTTAATCGTAGTAGCGTAGAATGAAAATATATTTTGACGNTTGAAAAATGATTACATTTTAGTAGCCAATGCTTCTTCTATAAATTGTTTTATAATCGTACAGTGTACAGTAATCGTGTAAATACACGAAATTAGTACTTTGTACCAAAATTATTATATACAAACCAAATTATTATTTTTAATCTTAGTAGCGTAGAATGAAAAAATGTTCTGACGTTTTTCATGTCTCTATAATAAAGTAGGCCATGATTTATTACTCAATTTAATTTTTTTCACATTAAATGACAAAAGGTAAAGTTCTTCTTAAATGTTGATTATGGCTTTAAAATGTGGTTCAAATTAAGAATACTATTACGGGCATATCAGTGATACAGTGAATGGTGCAAGATTGTCGCGTTATTTTGAAAAATTGAGACCAAAAGTTCTATTCCCTTGACAAGTACTTCCTTTAATTGTATGTGTTTAGACCTTAATTTAGTACTGGGTTGTCTTCTTATTCATTTCTTCATATTTCACGGAAAAATAGCTAATAAGTTATCGACAGGTATAAAGTTTGTAAAAAGCTGGTTGGAAAAACACATAATTAAACACTCGTATCTTTTTGAAAACTCATTTCATTCGTATTGTATAACTTTACTCGTGTTTAATTATGGTTAATTTTTCCCACGCGTTGTTTAAATAATTATAAAAGAATATTTAATGCTATTGTATAAAGTAATAGAAAACAAAGACAATATCTAAAAATAGTAGCTATAGGATATATTAAATATGAGATGCTGACCAATGAATTATAGAGTATTTACCCAGGAACTAGAGTCTAAACCTGAGATGGCTTTGTAACTAAATATTTCAACACATGGATAAACTAGAAATAAATAAGAAAGTTATATGTTATATGCAAACGCAGGTTATTAAAAGGACAATGGAAAGTATGCTAATGGATTGGAGAGCACAGAAAATAGACGAAGCTGTCCTATATCAAATAATGAACGCGATCGAAAGAGAAGAAGACGTTTTAAACAACTTATACCAAACGTAAAGGGAA
This sequence comes from Clogmia albipunctata, assembly GCA_001014945.1. NCBI lineage: Eukaryota > Metazoa > Arthropoda > Insecta > Diptera > Psychodidae > Clogmia > Clogmia albipunctata. Next base: position 227 of record JXOV01001179.1, on the reverse strand, counting down.
AAGAGATAAAAGAAAATATTAATTTTTTAATATTTCGAATAAATCATAGTAACAATGATAAGAATTATTTTAATATTGAAATAAATATTCCTCAATTAAATATTTTATTTACCCGCCTCATAGCCGATGTGCTAACGCATCTAGCTGCCTCCTCGAAGGCCTTGGGTTTGATACCAGTGCGGGTAGGATTGACTGAGTCCTTTTGCAACTGGTCTAGGTGCTATTAA
>JXOV01001178.1:2106-13426 GCA_001014945.1 Clogmia albipunctata | reverse complement strand
TCGAAAATCTGGGCATCACGTACGATGTGGCGGGTGCGACGTTCATGGCGGCCGGCGGCAGCGCCCCAGAACTGTTCACCAGCGTGATCGGAGTGTTTGTGTCGTTCGACGACGTCGGCATCGGTACGATTGTCGGTTCCGCGGTGTTCAACATCTTGTTCGTGATCGGGATGTGTGCGTTGTTCTCCAAAACGATATTAACGTTAACCTGGTGGCCCTTATTTCGTGATTGTACATTTTACAGTGTTAGCCTGCTGATCCTGATTTACTTTTTTCGTGATAACTCCATCTACTGGTGGGAGGCGCTCGTCCTGCTCTCCATCTACATGGCGTACGTCAGCTTCATGAAGTGGAACCAACAAGTCGAACGATGTGTTAAGAAAATTATCTATAAGAACAAGGTGACCAGAGTCAGATCCACTGATCAACTAATGCCTGCAGTAAGTAGTGTTATGCGAATGACGGACTTGCCCAAAAGCCATTCTAACATTCATACCATTTGCATGCCCAATTCAGTTTTTATCTTCATCATTTCGACGAGTCATATGCATTTTTAAAAGAAGCTTTTTCATAAACTTTTAAGTATCTAAAATTTTAAAATAGATTATTAACAAAATTAGAGGATCGAGGATTTTTTAATTTTTTAAGCATCAATATTTAATAATCTAATAAATTCTAAAAATTAATCACAATACAGGAAATCCTTGTTAAGGGTGCTAAAATTAAATACACACATAACTAAATTTGTGATTGATTTGATTAAACTCAAGTCAATGAGAACAAATTAAAGACAATTTCACAGAATCATCCAGTGAAAACCATCAATCTTCCTATTGATTAAATATCCTTATCGGTCTTATTAGAGCATCCGAACCAAGGTCAGGGAAACCCTATCAAGTTCCTATAGCCTTGTCCTTCAATTCAGATTGATTAATAAAGGAGACTTTGAATTAAAAACTTGGTTGCTTTATTGATGAATGACATTTCCTAAAGGTTACATTCTCTCTCTTCTCTTGCAAATTAAATGACATACAGGAAAGAGTATAATGATAATAACTTAATTGAAATTAATTTGAAAGGGATGTTTTGACATTGCAAATTTGTTGTAAAGCAATTAAAGTTCCTCATTTCATTTTGTGGAATTCATGCGGAAAAACAAACATGCTTTAATATTTTATTATGTGCCTTATCTCATGGGGTTTTTGGGGGCCTAAACTTTTAAAACCAATTATTTTTTCGCACATCATATATAATGTTTTTCGAGTCGTATGTCAAATGAACAAAAGCTTTGACCTTTAAGTAAAACCCCTAACAAATACTGTATTAGTTGTTTTTTTATAATATTTCATTATTGTCTGTATGATTAACTGTCAAGAAGCTTTAAAATCACTCAAAAGCTTTGCCAATACTTAAGGCCAGTATACTTTTAAAAACACCGCTAAAAGGAAATGAAGTATTTAAATAACAGTGTCTCCAAAAACAACCCCTATGTACATGCTAGAGTTTTTGCATTTGTTATTTTCATAATGTAGATATATTGATTTAAAATTTGAAATATTGAAAAATTGAATATTTACAGTAAAAAGAAACTAAAAAACGTTCATGGAGTATTGATTCCAGTGTCAATAATCTTTAATTTTAATTAGCCAACAATAACGAGTATTTATAATTCCATGGAAACGATTGCAATCAGTCATTCTGATTCGGCTCTTTATTGGTGGGCAGGAAATGGGAACTATTTTCATTTAAGGCAGTTCAAATGTCAGGCCATAAAGTCATTAAATGGCTGTTTGAAAATCGATCTGGTCTCCAATCTGGCGAAACTGGAGCACATAATAATTAGCGACTTAACATAAACTGTTTTGGGGGCTGTGCCATTTAATTAAGCCGCTCCACTCTCTCTCGACAAGTGCTTAATTATGGACTTTGGACTCAAGTTTAAATTGAATAAATTCACAGATAAATGCCTGTTACAGAGTGGTAAGTCATCCTGGATACCACTAAATGGCACCGAGGCAAAACTTTACTTCAAAACAAGTGGCATGTTTTGGACACACAATCTACAAATGGCATTTAATCTCGTCTCTTGGTGCATCTTTCGCTCCCTCAAAACTTTCCAGGCCAGAGTACTTTGTGCTGAATTTAATCAGCAAATAACACATGAATCAATCTCAACCAGATTACATACAGTTTGGTTACAAAAAATGGGTAAATTAATCCTTTAAAAAAATTTAAAAATAAAAATACAGGTCTTTATTCTAGATTTTCATTTTCGATAACATTTTAGAAATTGATAACAAAAATAAAGTTCTGTAATTTGGTTAGAAATGAGAATTAAATTAACTACACTACGATTTCAGTAAATTCTTTAAGCTTATGAAAGATATCCCAATCTAAAAATATATAAAACCTTTTAAGTAATATTTAAGATGATATAAATTTCAAAAGAAATAATATAAAATAACAAAAATACAAAATATTTTAAAATTTAGAATCAAAATTTTAAAAAAATTATCAATTTTCTCTTAAAAGGACTACCCACGTTCTTGGTGACTAAACTGTATTTCGAAATTTTTGGAAGGCACCCAACTTTTCGGTCAGCACAATTCCCATTGTTATGATCCACACACAAACACACATGGGCCATCGATTGGAGGGATTGCCAACTGTTCTCGGTGCCATTGAATATGAGCTGCACACCAATTGGATAGTCGTGTTCCAGCAGCAGCGATTCCGTTACGTAAGACCCTTTTGTGCAGCCGTTTGAAGTCGGATAATGGCTGACAAAACGTTTTGTCGATTCACACCCCTCAGCCCACCGATGCCACTGCCTCCGCCACTTAACACTCCAAAATCAATGTCACTCCGAAATTACAGGAAATGTGCCACAATCTATGTAATGGAAAGTTGTAAAACGACGAGACCTAATGAATGATTACAACAAGTTCCAGCACAATTCCACTACTCCATTCTTTCGGAAACATTACAAATTAATTTCACTTTTATTACATAATTATGTGTCGAAAATTATGTCAAATTGAATAATACATTCCTTTTATTGCCGAACTAAAGCCACTCTCCTGTTGTACTTAAAATTAAATTATGGAAAATTGAATTAGTTATCAAAATCCACCACCCACTTGCAAGTGGGGTGTAATTGTATTTTAATGTGAATTTCTATAATGATATGCTTTGTCTGAAATCTCTAATATACTTTCATAAAATGAGAATATTTTATGTACTTCAATTTCTATTTTAAATTTAATATTTTAATCATATTTTAAAATATTAAAACTAAAAGCCAATCCTTACGATATAAGACCTGAATTTGGCTTGGATTGGCTTTTAGTGGCAATTTTCTCGCGGGCACTGAAATCCCAAGGATTTGTTATAAAAGGCAGCTTGAGCTTGTCGAGGTCGCTAAGGTAGAGTACAGTTGGGTGAAACAAATGGAGGTTTTGTTTACTAGGGCCGGCTTTGNAATTTTCTCGCGGGCACTGAAATGGTTGGGGAAGTTGGAATCCATGGAAGAACACCGACTCCCAAGGATTTGTTATAAAAGGCAGCTTGAGCTTGTCGAGGTCGCTAAGGTAGAGTACAGTTGGGTGAAACAAATGGAGGTTTTGTTTACTAGGGCCGGCTTTGAGGAAATTTGGACCCGTTTTAAGAGCGGTGAAGACTACTTGGACTCAGACAGTGTGGTCGAGGGTTGACGGGGAGGGCTTAGAGAGGAGGACAGGAAGAGTATGCACTTCATCCTTCTGTCCTAATTACAAGGAGTGGATGGAGAATGTTCATTATGAACTGTTGACGTTACCGGTAGGGCTTAAGACGATCAGAATGTGGCACCAACTAAGGGTTTTGAATACGAGGTGTAAGAGCCTTTACTGGAATGGAGTTGTTCACAAATTCTCTTCAGAAGAAGCATGTAAGTTGTGCAGCTCGGGGAGTGCGGATACCTTGGAACACTGTCTCGGAATGCAGTGCTCTGCAGGACTTTAGAAGGAAATTCGGCCTCCTGAAGCCTGTCAGGGCGACGGGTTTTTTCTCTTTGTGCGACCTGATTTCTTGCGGCAACCCCACCGACTTTTCTCGACTGATGAGGTATCTAAAAGCTGTTTTGAACGCCAGAGCATTCGCTTTGTGAAGATGATCATTGATGCTTTATTTTATTTTTATTACTTCTTTTCTTGTCAGGGTAAGAGTTTTCTCTTCCTCTGAATCCATTGTTGACTGATCAACGCCACCGTCCACTTCTGTTCTTTTTTATGATTTTTTCTTTCGTATAATTTGCCGTCTCACACAGGAATAGTTCTTATAAAATAAGATTGAATACTTAAGATTGTTATAATTTTATAATTAAAATTTATTAATTATATAATATAATAATAATAAAATTTTAAAAATAATAAAAGGGTCTATGTTTAATAAACATTCAATTCCTATTTCACGTTCACTATTTATATTTGAAATTATCTTCCATTTGAAGTACTAGGATATATCCTGCAATATTGAATGTCTTCGTCTAATACTAAAATTAGAATTGGATACAATTATTTTCCTTGTTTACTTATTGATCCTTTTCATCAAATTCTTTCACTGATGCATTCCAGTCTTTTAATTATATAATAGGAAGAACACCCCCGTTAATTGATTTTTTCCCATCAAATTAGAAAAGAAATGTAATTTCCAATGAAAATGGCATCGCGTGACGATTAATTGTAGTACCTAAGGAGTAAATGACCTTTAGCGTCAGCGGGTGTGTACAAATCAATGAAGCAAATTACCAATAACTTGTCTAAGGACGACCTTCAAGGCAATTCCTTATCCTTCTATAAATAGACGCCATCTCCTCAAATAACAACAGACTTGATTTCAAATTTTATCAACATTTTCATCAGTTCAAATATTTGGCTGAAAATAGAACAACGTCTCAATTTAATGAGTTCCTGCAATTTAAGTTGGATGTGTGCTCATTAAATGTTGAAATTATCTGGATTATTAAAAGATCAGACGCTATTCGGGATAAGATAAAATGGAATTATACAATAGAATTGGATTATATCAAATGTGTTTTCTTCTGTAAGCAATTAATTTCATAACATATTTTTTCCTTTATTTTAAAGTTATGTTTAAAAACCATAACTAATAACTTGCCTTAACATTAAATTTCAAGCCGCATTTAAGGCACTTTTTAAAGTAATGTTATACTCGTATAGTTGATCGAAACATATATTATAAAACGTTTAAAGACATTTTAAAACCGTATGGACAAAATGGCATTACTAAAATTTTGACTATAAGTGGTACATTTCTAGGAAATCTTAATTTAAGACAAAGATGAATTCTTAAGGGATAAAATAAGCACCAGGATAATATGTAAATTAGCGAAACTTCTAGTGTCTCAAATTGCACTGAATCTAAATAAAAACTCATTTCGCTGGAAAAACTTCTGAGGGCCCTGGCACTAAGACGCATNTTTTAGAAAATCTTAATTTAAGACAAAGATGAATTCTTAAGGGATAAAATAAGCACCAGGATAATATGTAAATTAGCGAAACTTCTAGTGTCTCAAATTGCACTGAATCTAAATAAAAACTCATTTCGCTGGAAAAACTTCTGAGGGCCCTGGCACTAAGACGCATGGACTGAATGAGTTCAAATTTTGGCAGGATAGCCAAAGCCATTTGTGTCACATGATAGCCCAGTCAGATGCGAGCTAGAAACAGCCAAAATCCAGAAACACCCCCTATCCCAGTTTGTCCATATTTCCTTTCACTTGAAAAAAACAAGTAATTAATTAAATATGAGGTAAAATATGAATCATCCCGGCGAACCAAACACACTTTTTGTCACCTGAAAATTAAATTTTAGATGAAAATAACACATCAAATGAATAAAACACTTATAACTTCAATTTATATAAATCAATATCTTTATTATTTACGTATTTTACATAAAACTGAAACATTTTTCAATTATTGAAATATCTTAATTTGCTTGTTTTTCTTCAGCGAAACACAATTTCCGCACAATAATTCACTTCTATACACTTTACTTGATCATTCTATTGTCCATTTTAAATTGAAAACCTTGAAATATAACTTAAAATTAACAAAGTCTATCGAATTATTTTTTGGATTAAAATGAAACGGCAAATATAGCGACGTCATTAATGAAACCCGTTTCCATTTGGCTGGCTACCCTAAATAACCGTTTCGTAGTGGCGAAAGCGGTAATTATTGGCGAGCTTATAGAACCACGGCCCTGAAGAGAATTTTCACCGGATGCGTTAACTTTCAAGTCGCCGATATTCTCGATCACATCGATCAGAAATCTTAAAAAGTTTCTGAAAAGGATTTTAATCAAAAGTTTCAAAAGTTCTGAGTGTGTGTTCGTGTAAATTAAACGCGGCTCGGACAGTTAATGTTGATGTATTTGCGGCTAGGAAAAGACTGATTAAATGCAATTTAATAAGCTCACTCCAGTGTGATAAGGAATAAAAGTGCAGACCTCATAAGAAGACAAAGGAAACGTCGAGAAGTGTCTAATGTTGTCACATGTGATTAGTTCTTTGCCAATTGTCCAATATTTCACATCGAAAACTAGTTTTAGTGTAAGAAGAAATAAAGGAGAAAGAGATTATTAGGAAAACTGTTACCTGATGATAATGATCGAGATTCGAACCGGGCACCTCCTGGGAATATGTAAACATACTTGGAGTAATCCAGAGTTATATTTTTTCTCCACTTTCATTTCGGTTTTTTCTTTATATTCAAAGAATTTAATTTGTTTTTAATTAATTGAATATATATGCAATTTACATTCCTTCTCTTCTTAATACCGTTAATTTTTTTAATCCTTTAATGACATTTTATAGATTGACTTGTATGAACTTGTAGTGATCCTCATTTTCCGCTACAGTGCTAGGACCTGAGAGGCAACTCTCAACATACAAATTGCCTCTCTACATCTTTCTGTAAATAGTCATCAACAAATCAACATCTTTTCCTGGGAGCCAAAAGCTCCTGCGACCACCTCGTGGTCCATCCACGTCGTCTGCGATTCACCGTCCTCTCTCATCATTCTATACCTCCTGGGAATCACTCATCCGCTCCACTGGCAATCCGCTTCAAACTATATAAGAATTTTTAAAAAATTAAGAATGTTTGGTCAAGACTTGAACTAGACTTTTTTTCATTTAAAATATAATAAATTTAATAATCAAAAATACAATAAAATTGTCTAATGTATATTACCGGTTCATTTTACTAGACTTTTTACTTATATCAGTATTAATATTTAAAATAAAAAATTGATACAATTAAGTCATTTCGATTAAATATATGATACTCCTTTAAAATTGATTTAGCAAAACCGAAAGTTACATCAAACTAATTATTAATTTGAATACCATTTGATTGATTTGAGTAATGAAAGTATCACTTAAAGTTATATAAGACAAAACATCGATATGGCCAAAAATAGCAAGATCTCATGCTTCATACAAAGTAAATAAATACTAAAGTTAGATGATTCACATCGAGAATAACCATTTTTAATTAAGCCTACGTGCCTCGATTGGCATTCTCTGTTATATTATACGGCATTCCTCTCGCTCTGTAATAATAAATGCCCACACAATGTGCCAACAATTAAATTATTGTTGACTTGCACTATGTAGTGACATAATAAATGGCACAACATACACACACAACCACTCATGAGGAGAGGGGGATGAAATGCTTTGGAACGATGGGGCGAAATCAGGCCCCCCGGAATCGGAAGCGAACCAATGAAGGAAATAAATTACTTGTATTAAACTCAATGTCAATTTAAGGGAAATATTTATTTGTTTCTCGTTTTGCATAATGGATCAAATAAATCCGCATTCAAATTACACGATTATGGAGGCACGCAAATAAATGCATGTATAGCGAAATATTTCGTATACATTTTTTCACAATAAAATATTTGTGTGTATAAATCATGTTTAAAAAATGGAAGAAGAAATGGAGTCGCAAAAGGCCAATAAAATTGACGAATTCTCCTGCTGCTGCTGGATTTGCATGTCAAGAGACTAGTGCTCCACCTGGTCCAGCTGCTCACTTTCACTCAGCTCCCTGTGTCCATCACTCTGTGTCCTTCCTCTCTCTGCCCTGAATCGTGATACAAACAATCGCCCAATTTGAAGAACAGCGCAATAACTTCTAGAGAAGAGAGATACAATCCGACAATGAATATTCAACCCTCTCTATGAATTATTTAACACTTTTTGTCGCTCTCCCTTCCGATTCCCACATTCTGCTGTGCTCTGGCCAGCGCCAGATACAACACTAGCCACAGGGTAGCTCAATTACTCCATGGGCTCGACAAAAACGTTGCATGTAAAATAAATCAATCAGCTTTTTGCCAGCACACACACACACGACTTCACATGCGCTTTTTAAACAAATTTTCAGACGACGACGACTAAAAAACACGACTCTATGACTTTATTTTCAAATTGTGCAATGTGAACGAATGCGAATGAAAAGCAGAAGAAGATATGTATGAAGTGCAATAAATTATTCCACAATTTTGTACGATTCAACTTTATAAAACACATACGTAACTTCAATATGTTATTTTGCAGATTTTATATTTCGTTAAATAACTAAGTAAAATAAATGTTGATATGGACTTATGTGACTACACGGATATCTTAAGCTTTAAAATTTACTTTAAAGATCCTTTTTTAAATAAGTATTTAATAAAAAAAAAAGTCTACTATGATTTTCTGTGTGTTACAATGTTCTTCGCAGAAAAAGGTTAACTTTTTCAATGATTTGAGTTTCGTAATATGTCAATAATGAATATTTGTTCTATTTATTTGTACAAATTAAAGAAGAAATTCAAATTTGTATTTGATTATAGATTTAATCAAATTTGGATCAATATAAAAATTTTGGTTATATTTCTTCAACAAAAGTGAATCTTTTGTTGATATAGAGTCCAGATCGTATCCTGCCGTGTATCATTAGATCAAATATTTTTAATATCAGTGTTTAATGTATTTTATGAAGATTTCAAAAATAAATATATATTGCTCTGGAGAAGAATCCCTATAAATTTAGCCGTAGCTAGTAGCATACATAACTATTTGACATTATCCACAGCATAAAAACCACATAAAGTCACTTCAATGTTTAAAAATCTAAAACTCCTTTTACTCCTGCTGGGAACATGAAGAGTCTCAACTTCAACTAACGGGTTTTCACTTTTCGTTAACTATTCAATTTCAATAGATTTGAATTCAAGTATGGTTAGTGGCAGAACATATTTTCGCTGTTCCTAGAACAAAATAGCAGGTTTTCAATTGGTTATTGGTTGATGGGCGAAGAAATCGCTTGGGGTTTATACCCCCTATTAGTTATTAGACCCACCACTCAGTACCGTACACTAGGGCAGTATAGGTCTGGCCTCTTTAAGAGAGGAGTTTGTTATTAGTTATATGTTTGTTAGTTTTAATTGCCATCTAATTTCGGACTATACAAATCATATGAAAATGTTTTGAGGGTAGGTTTGCAATTGTTTTTTAAAAACGTCATTGTAGTCATAAAAACTCTGAAGAATTTTTAAAAAATCATTCATTTACAAAACTAACATTTTTCTATCTTTGTGTTTTCGTCAGGTCCGCTTAGATAAAATGAATATTTCATCCGGCCCACCTATTAAAATATTTGTTCATCACTGCACTAGACCATTAAACAGATTGTGTTTAATAATGATTAGCAATTTTTTTTATCAAGTCTTTATCCAATTTTAATCAAAATTTTCAAAAATTCATTAAAAACTCCTATATTAACTAACTATATAATTCAGTATATAAAAATAATCGAAGAATATCTTTCGCACAAAATATTTTAATTAACAAAGAATTAAAACAGTTTCAATGTTTTAAACTTTTAAATTTATACAACTAATAAAATATTTGTTTAAAAGCTTTACTTGATAAACAAAACTATTAAAATTGACTAAAATAAATTTGACTTTGAAAAGAAGTGCACACAAAAAAGTTTCAATTATAAGATATGAGTTTGATAAACACATGATACTTACACAATTTCTTCAAATGTATACGGCGAAAGTTTCCTTATCCTAACTGTTGCAATATTTATCAAGTTTATGCGGAAGTTTTGCAGATTCTATCAAAACGAGACGATAGGAGTTTAGACAATAGCAATTTATACTTACATGTGTCAAGGAAGTTAAATGGAAGTCTGACTAATGCTTATTAGTGGTTTTCTTACTCGGAACAGTTTTAAATAATTCAAATTCAATTAGTATTTGGTGAATAATTGAACGTAGGTTAATTAAATTGACAACAATTTAAAATAAAGTTCGGAATAATTAAATGTATTTAATTTTGAACATATAAAATTTAAAGAAGACTCTAATTCCTTAAAAATAATTTAACTAGTTCGATAAGGCATCGTACACACTAAAACCCGTGTGTATAATAATGCTTTTTGTCAATGTTTTATACTAGACTTTATGCATTTTAAATTCAAATTAATCTTTAAAATAGATTGTATTATATTTTATTTTCTTACTCTCGCAACCAATTTTTATTTTTGCTTTATTTCAACATTTAGTTTATTTAGAGAGGATTGACATATTTCGTATTTAAGCTATACCATGGATAAGGAACTAGGCTAAATATTATACAATTCTGTCAAAACCCTTCCGTTCTTTTCTTCTTTTCGGCCATTATTTTTAAATGTGTTTGTGACTGGAAATTTTATACAAATCTCATAGTTCTATTCAAAATCAATCATAGTAACAAACTTTTTTCATTGACAAAACTGGCAATTTGTACAACAAACTGTCTTCAAGGGTCATTTAATTTTTAAACTGAAATTTTGTCCTTAAAATACAAAACATGATGGTGATGATATGTCCTCAATAAAATAATGGCATTTGTCTGTTTTTCTAGTGAGCCTTCTTTAAATTTGAGTATTAACAAGATTTTAAATAGAATTTATTACAGCACGAATTTACCATGTATTTTGACGAGCGCAACGAGTTAGAATAGGTAACTGAGCGCTGTAATAACCAATTTCACATGTGTATCGAACATGTTTTGTGTAATTCTGAAAAAAATACCAGTTAATCAATAATTATAAATAAAAACCGTTCGCAGCGGTTGTTTTCAAATTGTGGACACAATAGCCGCGCGCCACCTAGAAGGGCAGCAAGCTAAATTCTCTTTGTTTCAACTCTGTTTCAAACTCTGTTTTAAATTAACTGCTTTAAATGTAATGTGTCTGGAAATTAC